>JAJPUD010005679.1:105289-132143 GCA_023553655.1 Myrmecobius fasciatus | reverse complement strand
CAAGATTAGGAGGGAAGCAATAAATTGGGAAATCATCTTTACATTTAAGGGTTCTGATAAAGGTCTCATCTCTAAAATATATAGAGAATTGTCTCATATTTATAAAAATTCAAGCCATTCTCCAATCAATAAATGGTCAAAGGATATGAACAGACAATTTTCAGAGGATGAAATTAAAACTATTTATAGTCATATGAAAAGGTGCTCCAAATCACTGTTGATCAGAGAAATGCAAATCAAGACAACCCTGAGGTACCACTTCACACCTGTCAGATTGGGTAAAATGACAGGAAAAGTTAATGATGAATGTTGGAGGGAATGTGGGAAGGCTGGGACACGGATGCATTGTTGGTCAAGCTGTGAACGGATACAGCCATTCTGGAGAACAATTTGGAGCTATGTTCAAAAAATTATCAAACTGTGCATACCCTTTGACCCAGCAGCATTTCTATTGGGCTTATATCCCAAAGAAATTTTTTTTTTTTTTTTTTTTTTTTCATGTGCAAGAATGTTTGTGGCAGCCCTTTTTGTAGTGGCTAGAAACTGGAAATTGAATAGATGCCCTTCAATTGGAGAATGGCTGAATAAATTATGGTATATGAATATTATGGAATATTATTGTTCTGTAAGAAATGACCAGCAAGATCATTTCAGAGAGGCTTGGAGAGACTTACATGAACTGATGCTAAGTGAAATGAGCAGAACCAGGAGATCATTATACACGGCAACAACAGTACTATATGACGATCAATTCTGATGGACATGGCTCTCTTCAACAATGAAATGTTTCAAACCACCTCCAATTGTTCACTGAAGAAAGCCATATACACCCAGAGAGAGGGATGTGAAATGTGGACCACAACATAACATTCTCATACTCCTCGATTGATGTTTGCTCACATTGTGTTTCCTTTATCTGATTTAATTTTTGTGTAGATAAGATTTTTCTTGCACAACAATGATAAGTTTGGAAATATGTATACATATATTCGATTTGCCAATATTTTAACATAATTAACATGTAGTGGATATCCTGCCATCTAGGAGACGGGTGGGGAGTTGGGGGGGAAAATTTGTAACAGAAAGCTATGTAAGGGTTATTGTTGAAGAATTACCCACACATATGTTATGCAAATAAAATAAAAAAAATACTATTCCAACTCGAGAAAAAAAAAAACGCTAGAGAGTATAGGAATAAATGGACGTTAACTTAAAATGATCAGTAGCATCTATTTAAAACCACCAGCAAGCATCATATGTAATGGGGACAAACTAGAATCATTCCCAATAAGATCAGGAGTGAAACAAGGCTGCCCACTATCACCATTACTAATCAAAATTGTATTAGAAATTCTAGCTTTGGCAAAGTTGAAGGATACAAAATAAATCCACATAAATCATCAACATTTTTATATATTACTAACAAAATCCAGCAGCAAGAAATACCAAAAAAAATTCCATTCAAAATACTGTTGATAGTATAAAATATTTAGGAATCTATCTGCCACAGGAAAGTCAGGAACTATATGAACTAAACTACAAAACACTTTCCACACAAATAAAGTCAGACCTAATCAGTTGGAATAACATCAAATGCTCATGGGTAGGCTGAGCAAATATAGTAAAAATGACAATACTACCTAAACTAATTTACTTATTTAGTGCCATACGAATCAAACTGTCCAGAAATTATTTTGCAGATCTAGAAAAAATAGTAGCAAAGTTCATTTGGAAGAACAAAACGTCAAGAATTTCAAGGGAATTAATGGAAAAAATGCTGATGAAGGTGGCTTAACTGTGCCAGATCTAAAACTATATTATAAACAGTGGTCATCAAAACCATTTGGTACTGGCTAAGAAATAGAGTAGTCAATCAGTGGAATAGGATAGGATCACAGCACAAAATAGGCAATGACTATAGCAATCTAGTGTTTGATAAACCCAGAGACCCCAGCTTTTGGAATAAGAACTCACTATTTGACAAAAACTGCTGGAAAAATTGGTAACTAATACGGAAGAAATTATGGCTTGACCTACACCTAACACCACATACCAAGATGAGATCATGATTTAAACATAAAGAGTGATATTATAAGCAAATTAAAGGAACATAGGATAGTTTACCTCAGATCTGTGCAGAAGAAAGGAATTTGTGTCCAAACAAGAACTGGAACTCTTAATTGGACACCAGATAGATAATTTTGATTATATTAAGTTAAAAAGTTTTGGTACAAACAAAACTAATGCAGACAAGATTAGGAGGGAAGCATCAAACTGGGAAATCATCTTTACATTTAAGGATTCTGATAAAGGCCTTATTTCTAAAATATATAGAGAATTGACTCATATGTATTAGAATTCAAGACACTCTCCAATCGATAAATAGTCAAAGGATACAACAGACAATTTTCAGATGAAGTAATTAAAACTATCTCTAGTCATATGAAAATCACTACTGATCAGAGAAATGCAAATTAAGACAACTCTGAGATACCACTATATACCTGTCAGATTGGCTAAGATGGCAGGAAAAGATAATTTTGAATGTTGGAGGGGATGTGGGAAAACTGGGACACTGATACATTGTTGGGGAAACACAGAGCTAGAAATTATCTGAGTCTAGATTTGAACTCCGGAAGATTCATCTTCCTGACTTCAGGTTTGGCACTCTATCCAGTGAACTGCTTAGCTGTCCTATGTTATGAGGAAAGCACCACTTGCAGCATGATAGAAATGAGTGATGATGAGTATTATTCAAAAGTTTTTTATCTCTATTGCTGCTGCTAAAATACAATGGAGATAAGAGAGGAGGTTTGTTGATTTTATTAAGCACAAAACAAGATGATATAATTGGGAAATCAATTTAGAATTTGCTACTTACACTTTCTTCAGATCTTATAAGTAGAATGCAAGGTCTTTGCAAATATAGATGACTTTTCCCTGTGCTTCAAATCACTTATTCCTCAAAGTACAGATGAGTAGATGCATTGCAGTAGAGATGTGATAAAAGAAAATAATCATATTTCTCTAGAACAATAACCATGTGTTAACCACAGATGGTATGTACATATTATTGTCCCTATTTTATAGGCTCAGGAGATTTAAGTGACTTGCCTATGGTCACACAGCTAGTAAGTAACAAAGCCAAGTTTCAAAGTGGGGTCATGTGACTGGGTCCAAAATCTTTTCTATCATATTATACTGCTTCTCATACTGCCTTCCAGCCAAATATCTAACTAAATTCATAATAATTCACAAGTCCTTTATACCCTGGAGAATGTGAACAAGGAATTTTTTATTGTCATTTTTAACATAATTTTTAAAGAAAATGCAATTAAGAAGTATTTATTTTTATTTCATCTCATCCATCTTACCTATTCTCCTAGTCTCAATTTAAAAAGGAGAAAAAAAATCTCTTGTTAAAAATGTGTATAATCAAGGCAGACACACTCCTACATTTGCCCTGTACAAAAATGTATGCCTAATTCAGCATCCTAAATCAATCCCATTTTTGTCAGGAGTTGGATAACATAGCTCATCACAGGTTCTCTGGGATCATGGTTGGACATTCCATTGGTCAGAGTTCTTATGATGTTGTTTTTAAGGTATGAATTATTATGTTAGGTTTATTCAATAGTTATATCCCTGGCCTCCTAGCAGAGTGTCTTCTATGTAATAGATGTCTAAAGAAATGTTTGTTGAGTGATTCAAAATTCGGATTTTCTGTATAACTAATGTAGTAAGATTTAGGTGGCATGTTGGTGCCATCTGCTGGTGTCTTGAAACATTCTACATTATAGTTCCTGATCTGTTGCTATGTGATGAAACTCTACTATTGTAGACAAGCCCATCAATTATTTTAGCAGGGATTGAGAATTACCTGATATTGAACCTTTCATTGTATGACAAAGTAGAACTTTAAATAGGAAGTCTTGTACCTGGACCATTTCAATGGGGGAATGAAGGTTAGAGTGCTTGTGGTTATGAACAGCCTCCTGAGCATAATATGGTAAATAGAGATCATGGTAATTGATGATGCTGAGGAACTTTTAGTCTGAGAAGTTCAGAGGGGTCATAGTTTAGGCTAGAGATAGGCTCATAGAGTGAGATATTGGAGGGAATGACTGGGGAGAGAGAATAAAAAAAGAAAATAATCTGATGGAATCTAGGTAACAGCAACAAGGATGGAGTAAGTTTTAAATCAGACCTGTCTTCTGAATACTTGGCAGTAGGTAAACAAGAAATATGACATCTCCTTCTGCTGTCACTGTGGGTCAGGGGATGGGAAATTGCCAGTCTTGGAGAGAGTACCCCATCAGTGAATAAGGAAGGATGAAAGGTTCAAAATCAAGGCTTGCAGAATCAGAGATTTAGAGCCAGAAATTTAGGCTACTAAGAGGCATAGTGGATAGAGTGCTGAACTGGGAAGATCTACGTTCAAATATGGCCTCAGACACTTACTAGCTATGCGACTTTAGACAGATTAGTTTACCTTTGTTTACCTCAGTTTTCTTACCTTGCAGAGTTGTTGTGAGGATCAAATAAGACAACATTTGGCACAGTAGTACCAACATATAGTAGGTTCTATATACATGTATATTCCTTCCCTTCTCCTCTTCTTCCCCCTCCTGGGCAGAGGTTACCTAGTCCAAATTCCACATTTTGAAATTAAACTAATACACAAAAAGGTGATATAACATCAGTTTCTTTGGCTTCAAATCTAGCTTTCTTTTCACTGTACCAGAATAAAAGAATAATTGTATGTCCACTAAAATATTGTGGGTCCTGGGTGGTGGGACACATTTCTTCAGCTTCCTGCCATAGACCAATGACAGTAATCAGCAGAAGGTATCTGAATGCTATTGAAAGACATGAGGGTCTATTCCTAGATCTCTGAATAATTAGTCCTAGGGCTTTAGGTAAGGCACTGTTCCTTGTTCTGTTTTATAAGCCGTAATACAACGAAGTGGCCTCTACAATTCTCTGAGTAACTTCTTGCTATGTTTCTATAATTTGAGCAATTTGGGGGTGGGGCAGTAAAACAAACAAACAAAAAATAAACAGAGTTCATACATACAACCATTTTGTAGAAATATAAAAATATATAAAAAGCAATTTAGCACCAAGTTTCCCTTGCCACTGGAATCTAAGCTAAATTTCCTCCCCAAAAGTCAAGGTGACTGAATCTGAATTTTGGTTGATTCAGATGACTAGACTCAAGGTGGATCACCACTGACAAGCCTTCTGAATTGCTTTAAGCTGTGTTGAAGTGGTTTTCTGGTTACCTTAGGTTACCAAAATAATGTCCAACACACTTATGGAATGGTCTAGACTTATAAGAGTTACCCCCCCCCACACTGTGCTCCTACTACATGTTTCCTTTTTTTCATTTTTTATTAAAGCTTTTTCTTTTCTTTTTTTTTATTATTAAAGCCTTTTATTTGCAAAACATATGTATGGGTAATTCTTCAACATTAACCCTTACAAAGCTTTCTGTTACAAATTTCTTCCCCCAATCCCCACTCCTCCCCTAGATGGCAGGATATCTACTACATGTTAATTATGTTAAAATACTTGACAAATTGAATATATGTATACATATTTCCACACTTATCATTTTTTGTGCAAGAAAAATCATATCTACAAGAAAAAAATCAGAGAAAGGAAATACAATGCAAGCAAACATCAATAGAGAGCATGGAAATGTTATGTTGTGGTCCACATTTCATATCCCTCTCTCTGGGTGTATATGGCTTTCTTCACTGAACAATTGGAACTGGTTTGAAACATTTCATTGTCCATCAGAATTGATCATCATATAAGACAGATCATATAGTATTGTTGTTGCCGTGTATAATGATCTCCTGATTCTGCTCATTTCACTCAGCATCTGTCCATGCAAGTCTCTCCAGGCCTCTCTGAAATCATCCTGCTAGTCGTTTCTCATAGAACAATAATATTCCATAACATTCATATATCATAATTTGTTCAGCCATTCTCCAATTGATGGGTATCCATTCAGTTTCCAGTTTCTAGCCACTACAAAAAGGGCTGCCACAAACATTCTTGCACATGTGGGGCCCTTTCCCTCCTCTAAGATCTCTTTGGGATATAAGCCCAATAGAAACACTGCTGGGTCAAAGGGTATGCACAGTTTGATAACTTTTTGAACATAGTTCCAAATTGCTCTCCAGAATGGCTGGATCCGTTCACAGTTGCACCAACAATGTATCAGTATCCCAGCTTTTCCACATCCCCTCCAACATTCGTCATTATCTTTTCCTGTCATTTTAGCCAATCTGACAGGTGTGTAGTGGTACCTCAGAGTTGTCTTAATTTGCATTTCTCTGATCAATAGTTATTTGGAGCACCTTTTCATATGACTAGAAATAGTTTTAATTTCATCATCTGAAAATTGTCTGTTCATATCCTTTGACCATTTATCAACTGGAGAATGACTTGAATTCTTATAAATATGAGACAATTCTCTATATATTTTGGAAATGAGGCCTTTATCAGAACCCTTAAATGTAAAGATGATTTCCCAATTTATTGCTTCCTTCCTAATCTTGACTGCATTGGTTTTGTTTGTACAAAAACTTTTTAACTTAATATAGTCAAAATTATCTATCTGGTGTTCAATTAAGAGTTCCAGTTCTTTTTTGGACATAAATTTATTCCATCTCCACATGTCTGAGAGGTAAACTATACTACATTCCTCTAATTTACTTATCATATCACTCTTTATATCCAAATCATGAACCCATTTAGATCTTATCTTGGTATGTGGTGTTAGGTGTGGGTCAAGCCCTAATTTCTTCCACACTAGTTTCCAATTTTCCAAGGTTTTTGTCAAATATTGAGTACTTATCCCAGAAGCTGGGGTCTTTGGGTTTATCAAACACTAAATTGTAAAGGTTTTTATTTTCAAAACATATGCATGGATAATTTTCAGCATTCAACCTTGCAAAATCTTATGTTCCAAGTTTTTCCCCTCCCTTTCCTTCACCCCTCCCCTAGATGACAAGTAATCTAAACTGTTAAACATGCGGTTCTTCTGTACATATTTCCATAGTTATCATGCTGCACAAGAAAAATTAGATCGAAAAGGAAAAAAAATAAGAAAGAAAATAAAGTGCAAGCAAACAACAACAAAAAGGTGAACATTATGTTGTGATCCACATTGAGTCCCATAGTCCTCATTCTGAGGGCAGATGGCTCTCTTCATCACAAGACCATTGGAACTATCCTGAATCACCTCACTGTTGAAAAGAGCCACATCCATCAGAATTGATCATCATATAATTTTGATGTTGCCATGTACAATGTCCTCCTAATTCAATTTACTTAGTCTCTCCAGGTCTCTCTGAAGTCATCCTGTTGATCATTTTTTATAGAACAGTAACATTCCATAACATTCATATGACATAACTTTTTTAACCATTCCCCAACTGATGGGCATCCACTCAGTTTCCAGTTTTTTGCCACTACAAAAAGAGCTGCCACAAACATTTTTGCACATGTGGGTTTTTTTTCCTTTTTTATGTTCTCTTTGGGATGCAGGCTCAGTTCAAACATTGCTGCATCAAAATGTATGCACAGTTTGATAACCCTTTGGACATAGTTCCAAATTGCTTTGCAGAATGGTTGAATCAGTTCACAAATCCACCAACAATGTATCAGTGTCCCAGTTTTCCCACATCCCCTGCAACATTTATCATTATCTTTTCCTGTCATCTTAGCCAATCTGATAGATATGTAGTGGTACTTCAGAGTTGTCTTAATTTTCATTTCTCTGATAAATAATGATTTAGAGTACCTTTTCATATGACTAGAAATGATTTCATTTCTTCATCTGACAATCATAGTCTTTTACCATTTATCAATTGGAGAGTTGCTTGAGTTCTTGTGAATTTAAATCAATTCTCTCTATATTTTAAAAATGAAGCCTTTATCAGAACCCTTGGATAAACAATTTTCCCCAATTTATTGCTTCCCTTCTAATCTTGTCTGCATTGCTTTTGTTTATACAAAACCTTTTTAACTTAATATAATCAAAATTACCCATTTTGCATTCTATAATGTACTCTAGTTCTTCTTTGGCCACAAATTCCTTCCTTTTCCACAGATCTGAGAGGTAGACTATCCTTTGTTTTCCTAATTTGCTTATAATATCACTCTTTATGTCTAAATCATGAACCCATTTTGACCTTATCATGATATAGGATGTGGATCAATATCTAGTTTCTGCCATACTAATCTCCAATTTTTGCAGCAATTTTTGTCAGATAGTGAGTTCTTATCCCAGAAACTGGGGTCTTTGGCTTTAGCAAACACTAGATTACTAAGTCAATGACAACTGTGTCTTGCGATTCCACTGATGCAACAACTCTTGCTTAGCCAATACCAAATGGTTTTGATGACCACTGCTTTATAAGATAGTTTCAAATCTGATATAGCTGTCACCTTCATTTGCATTTTTCATTAATTTCCTTGAAATTCTTGACCTTTTGTTGTTCCAAATAAACAGTTATTATTTTTTTCTATCTCTGTAAAATAATATTTGGGGAGCTTGTTTGGTATGAAATGAATAAGTAGATTAATTTAGGTAGTTTTGTTATTTTTATTATATTAGCTCAGCCTTCCCAAGAGCACTTGATATTTTTCCAATGGATTAGATCTGAGGAAAGTGTATTATAATTGTGTTCATATAGTTCCTGACTTTGCCTTGGTAGGTGGACTCCCAAATATTTTATATTATTAACAGTTATTTTAAATGAAATTTATCTTTGGATCTCTTGCTGATGGACTTTCTTGGTAACATATAAAAATGCCTATGATTTATGTGGATTTATTTTGTACCCTAAACTCTGCTAAAGTTATTGTTTCTAGTAGTTTATTAGTTGATTCTCTAAGTATACCATCATATTATTTGCAAAGAATCGTAATTAGGTTTCCTCATTATCTATTCTAATTCCTTTAATTTCTTTTTCTTCTCTTATTGCCAAACTAATATTTTAATACAATAATCTTGAAAAATATTGAACAGTAATGGTGATAGTGGGCAACTTTGTTTCATCCTTGATTTTATTGGGAATAGTTCTAGTTTATCCCCATTACATATGTTGCTTGCTGATGGTTTTAAATAGATGCTATTGATTATTAAGGAAAACTTCATTTATCCTGTACTCTCTAGTGTTTTTAATAGATTTTGGATTTTTCAGCATCTATTGAGATAATCATATTGTTTATCTTAGTTTGGTTATTGATATAGTAAATTATGCTAATAGTTTCCCTAATATTGAACCATTCACACATTCCTGATATAAATCCTACTTGATTATGGTGTATTAACCTGGAGATAATTTGCTTTAATCTCTTTGTTAGCATTTTATTTAAGTTTTTGCATCAATATTAATTTGGAAAATTGGTCTATAATTTTCTTTTTCTCTTTTGACCTTACTTGGCTTAGGTATCAACATCATGTCTTTGTCATAAAAATAACTTGGTAAGATTCCTTCTTTCCTTTTTGCCCAAATAGTTTGCATAGTATTGGAATTAATTTTTCTTTAAATGTTTGGTAGAATTCACACATAGGTTATGGAGATTTTTTTCTTAGGGAGTTGTTTAAAAGCTTGTTCAATTTCTTTTTCTAAAATGGAACTATTTTAGAAATTTATTTCCTCCTCTGCTAATCTGAACAGTTTATATTTTTGAAAGCATTCATTTCACTTAGATTATTAGATATTTTGGTATACAGTTGGACCAAATGGCTCCTAATTATTGTTCTAATTTCCTCTTCATTGGTGATAACTTCAGTCTTTTCATTTTTGACACCAATAAGTTTATTTTCTTCTTTCCTTTTCCTAATCAAATTAACAAAAGGTTTATCTATTTTGTTGGGATTTTTTTCATAAAATCAACTCTTAGTTTTGTTTATTAGTTCAATAGTTTTTTTTTACTTCCAAAATTTATTAATCTCCCCTTTTATTTTCTGAATTTCAAATTTAGTATTTAATTGGGGGAGTTAATTTGTTCTTTTTCTAGCTTTTTTAGTTGCATACCCAATTCATTTCTTTTTTCTTTCTCCATTTTATGCAAGTAAGAAATTATAGATATAGATTCCCCTAAGAACTGCTTTGGTTGCAATCCATAAGTTTTGGTATGTTGTCTCATTATTGCCATTTTCTAGAATGAAATTATCGATTGTTTCTATGATTTGTTGTTTTGCCCACTCATTCTTTAGAATCAGATTATTTAATTTCCAGTTAATTTTTAGTCTACTTTTCCCTGGCTCTTTATGACATGTAATTTTTATTGCATCATGATATGAAAAAGTTGCATTTAATATTTCTGTCTTTTTGCATTTGATTTTGAAGTTTTTATCCCCTAATACATAGTTAATTTTTGTATAGATTTCATGTCCTGCCAAGAAAAAAGTATATTTCTTTCTGTCTCCATTTAATTTTTACCAAAAGTCTATCACACCTAACATTTGTAAAATTCTATTTACCCCATTAACTTCTTTCTTATTTATTTTGTGGTTTGATTTATCTAGTTCTGAGAAAGCAAGGCTGAGATTTCCCACTAGTATAGTTTTATTATCTACTTCTTCTTGCAATTCTCTTAGCTGCTCCTCTAGGAATTTGGATGTTATAACACTTGGTGCACATTATATGTTTAGTACTGATATTTAGTATTGATTATTTCATTATCTATGGTACCCTTTAGTATGATATAGTTTCCTTCTGTATCTTTTTTAATTAGATCTTTTTTGTTTTTACTTGATCTGAGTTTAGGATTGCTACCCCTGCTTTTTTTTACTTCAACTGAAGCATAATAGATTCTGCTCCAGCCTTTAACCTTTACTCTAAATGTATCGCTCTGTTTTAAATGTTTCTTGTAAACAGCATATTGTAGGATTCTGGCTTTTAATCCAATCTTCTATGCACTTCTGTTTTATGGGAAAGTTCATCCCATTCATATTTACAGTTAAAATTACTAATTCTGTATTTCCTGTAATCTGATTTTCCCTGTTGTACTTTTCTCTTTCCTTCCCTCCTTTCCCTCCTCCCCAGTATTTTGCTTCTGACCACTACCTTCCTCAAACAGCCCTCCCCTTTTACAATCCCTCCCTTTTTCTCATACCTTTCTTTTTCTACTTCTGTTCCCCCTTCTATTAGACTCTCCCTTTCCCCTTCTACTTCTCTATAGAGTAAGACAAATTTCTCTATGAAGCTGAATATGTCTGAAATTCTCTCTTTATATCAAATCTGATGAGAGCAAGATTCCCTCAATGCACATCCCGCTCCCTCAATTGTAATAGTCCTTTTTTGCATCTTCAGGACATTTAATTTACCCCATTTCCCCTCCATTTTCCTCTTCTTTCAGCACAAACTTCTTTCCACCTCATTTCTTTTTCATATTATAACAATAAAATCAAATTATACCTGCACCCTCCAAATATACCCATAATAGAGATAAAATCCTCAAAAGTTAAACATATCTTCCCATAGAGGGATGTAAGTTTTTTAACTTTTAAAAGAAAAAGTTACTTTTTTCTTTCCTTTTTACCTTTTCATGCGTCTCTTGAGTTCTGCATTTGAAGATCAGATTTTCGGTCTTTTCATCAGAAATAAATGAAATTCACCTATTTCATTGAATATCCATCTTTTCCCCTGAAAGATAATGCTTAATTTTGCTTTATAGCTGATTCTTAGCTGCAATCCAAGTTCCTTTGCCTTTTGGAATATCACATTCCAGGCCCTTCAGTCCTTTAAATTGTAAGCTGCTGGGACCTGGATAATCCTGATTGTGGCTCCTTGATATCTGAATTATTTCTTTCTGGCTGTTTGCAGTATTTTTTCCTTGATCTGATAATTCCGGGATTTAGCCACAATATTCCTTGGAGTTTTCATTTTGGGGTCTCTTTCAGAAGGTGTTCGGTGAATTCTTGCAATGGCTATTTTATCCTCTGTTCTAGGAAATCAGTGCAGTTTTCCTTGTTGATTTTCTGAAAGGTGATGTCTAGGCTCTTTTTTTCTTCATGGTTTTCAGGAAGGCCAATAATTCCTAGTTTGTCTCTCTTGGATCTGTTTTCCAGGTCAGTTGTTTTTCCAATGGGGTACTTTACATTTTCTTCTATTTTTTCTTTTTTCTTTTGTTTTGTTTGATTGATTCTTGATGTCTCATTGAGTCATTCACTTTTATTTGTTCAATTCTAAATTTTAGTGAATTATTTTCTTCAATTAGCTTTTTTATCTTCTTTTGTATTTGGCCAATTGAACTTTTAAATGAGTTGTTTTGTTCATTGGAAGTTTTTCCCCATTTCACAAATTTTGTTTTTGAACAAGTTGGTTTCTTTTTCAAATATATTTTGTAAAAAATTAAATGCTTTTTTTAATTTCATCAAATCTATTTTGTAAAGAGTTATATATTTTTCCACTTCACTAAATATATTTTCTAAGGAGTTTTCTTCAGATAATTTCTGTGTTTACTTTTCCAAACTCTCCTGCAAAGTTCTCATTTTCTTTCCCCATTTTTTTCTCTCTTTTAAGATCCTTTTTGAATTTTTCCAAGAGAGTCTTGTGAGATGGGAACCAATTCGTATCACCCTTTGGGGCTTCATCTGGACATAATTTGCCTTTAGGTTCCTCAGAGTTTGAGGTCTGTTCTTCTCTGTCTCCATAAAAAGCTATCTATGTTCAGAGTTCTTTTTGCTTTTTTACTCATTTTTTAAAGGTTGAGGTTGGCTTTTAAGGCAAAGGGGAGATTGTCTCACACTTCCTCTATAAGCAACATTGGCTTTATGCTGCCCTGAGCCAGTGCTGCTGACTTTCTTTCTGTGCTGGATGGGTTTGGCTGAGTCTCACGGCATTCTGGAGTTCAGAGGCTCACTATTTCCCTTTTGTATTTGCATTGGATGTTTCACAGTTAATCTGCTGATCCACTGGCTTTTGAACCAGGACAGATTAATCAATGCTTCTATATTTTGGTTAAGAGTCTCCTGGTAGATTCCTAGTGGTCAAATATCACCCTGTCCTGGGTCCATGCACTGAGTCCACACTCAGCCACCTCCCTTGTGCCTGATTGAAACAGACCTTTTCTGAAGTTCTAAAATATCTTCTGCTAGAAATTTGTTACACTCCAAATACTTGTGGGTTCTGTCACTCCAAAACCAGTTCAGAGCTCAGATAAAGACCTATCTTCTCTCTGCCATCTTGGCTCTGCCTCTAGACATGTTTGTATATGGAAATGAGATGCCATATCTTATACAGTGAAGTACTATGTTCTTGCTGAATATTTTTTCCCACACTAAAGCCAAGTAAACTTGCTTTTGTTATGAATGTTTCATTTCATTATTGTTTCAAATCCAAGCTAACAACCAATCTTGAATTAGGTGGAACCCATTAGAATTTCAAAGCAGATGCTCATGATTTACTTTGGAAAAGAGAATTTCCTTATTGGGGGTTCCATATAGTGACAGATCAGTACCAAATAAACAAATAAATATCAAAGAAAGGATATCAGTCATAATATGAGAACAAAATCAGATGTATAAAGCTCTTAGCATAGTTCTTGGCACATAGAAGACATATGGTAGTAACTCCCTCTTCCTTCTTTCTTCTTTTCCTTCTTTCCTCCCTCTGTCCTTCTTTCCTTCTTTCCTACCTTCTTTCTTCTGTAATTTCAATGGGTGTCACAATCCCTCACCCAAATAACATATAACCTCTTGATACACAAGGTTTATCAATTTTTATAGGTGGCAACATTCCTCACTTTTTTTCTCTATGATGCTAAGTCTTTCAGTCTGCTTAAGCTGGTCCCCAGAAAATAAACACACATATGCAAACAGGTCAGTTCTCAAAACTTCTTACACCTGACAGGTTTTTGGGAAGTTTACTCTCTGCTTCAAGAACCCAGAATTATCTCCAATCCTCAGGAATTCTAAGGCATTCTGTCTGGCAGAACTGATGCCCTGCCCCCAAGTCCTTAAAAATGTCAGTGTACCCTTCTAAGCACCTGAGTTATTTCATAGGAAGGGGGAGCCCAACAGTATTTGCAATATTCCACAGCAATGAAGCTTGTCATTCATTTCACATTGACAGGAAGGAACAATATTTTCACTGCAGAGCATAAAATTGGGGTTTAAGTGTCCCTGTTCCCCTGAGAGTCCTTAGAGTAAAAAGCGGGTGTGTTTATGTGATTATACAAAAATGCTCTTCTGTCCTAAAATTCTTTTGGCTCAGATTCAGAAATGAATGTCCAAAATTAAATTAAATATTAGAGTGGTTAAAATAACTGACCCTTCTCCTTCACCATGCATCCCCTTCTTCCTCCACCCCATCCACTTTTCTCAATTGTAAAGGCCACTAAGATTCTATTCCCTGGAATATGTAGACTCAAAGAAAAACAGAATGTGCTCTTCTACAAAGAGTACTAGGCCTGGAACTAGTAAGTCTGAGTTCTGATCATGCTTTTGACATTTAGTAACATGATTATAGGCAAGTCACCAACTTCAAAACTTGAGTTTTCTCACAGTAAACGGAGTTGTTTCTGAGTCATTCTCCAGTGGGTCAAAGCATATGAAAAAGTAATTCTCAAAAGAAAAATAAAAAATTATTAACAACCATTTGAAAGAGTGCTCCAAATCACTGATGATAAAAGAACTGCAAATCAAACTTAACTCTGAGGTTTTACCTCATTCTCAGCAAATTTGTAAAGAAGATAAAAGATGGAAATCATTGATATAGGAGAGATTGTGGAAAAAAGAAATATATAAATATACTTGTTAGAGCTGTGAATTGGTCTAACCATTTTGGAAAGCAATTTGGAATTATATTAAGAAAGTGATTAGCATGTCTGGATCTAAAGATTCTCCTGTTAGACCTATATCAAAATGAGATCAAAAACAGAAATAAAGATTTCCCCATATACTATACTCCTATAGTATTATAATGAATAAGCTTGGTTCAGGAGAATAGATGAGAAAATGTACATACAATTTCCTTCTTTAGAGAATTGAGATGCTACATACAATGTCAGAATTCATGTTTGTTGGTTTACTAAACTGTTTTTCTCCTACACCTGCCCCCTTTTTCTATTTTATTCTGTTATAACAGATGGCTTACTGAGTACGAATGAGGAGGGGATACATTTGGAAATGAAAATAATGTAAAAACAAAAGCCAGAAACAAATTTAAAACCCCCCATCATAACAACAGAGAGAGATCAGAATGCTTGCACTACCTGCCTCACAGCATTGTTGGAAAACGAATGATCCAACAAAGGCTGGCACGTTGGAACCTATGACTTCTTTCTAATGGATGGACAGAGAACTCAACTTAAAAAGTCAGAGACCAGGTTGTCCATGGAAACTTCCAACCTCCATTCCAGAACCCAGATGACTTCTTCCAGCTGGCCCCACAGTGATTCAAACCTAATAAAAGCACTCTATAGTAATCAGGAAGCAATCTGCGAAAGTGTATGCCTGTAGAAATTGGAAACCATGTGTATGTCTCTGTGTGTGTGTGTTGGTGTAACTCCCCCCGGTACCACTGCACCTCATTCTGACAATTATTAAATACCTCACAACAGGTTTTAACCCAAGTCCTCTGAGAACCATTCAGGTTCTTGTTTCCTGTAGGAGGAAGACGTCAATGATGTTAGCACAATTTGATTTGGGCTTTTATGAAGTAATAAGCTAATACCCTTGCTCTTTCTTTCAATATGGAGAACTTGAGACAGCAAAGTAGAAGTTTGATTTTTTTTGCTACATTTTCCTCCCCAAAGTTTCCCTGTACCATTCCCCTTTCTCTCTTTAATTCCAGTCTTCCTCCCCACCCCCACACTCAACTACTATAACAACAAAATCCTGAGCTCATTCATTTCCAGAATAACAGTCTCATTCACATAAGTCTGGGAGGAGGAATTCTTCCTGGTCACTTTGGCCCTGTGACTCTCTCTTTGCCCATATGTGTTCCTTATCTGGCTGCTGTGAGTTACCCAACAGTCATTCTCTTTCCTGCTAAATCTTCTGTATTCCCACTTAGAATTTCCAAAGCTCAGTCTTTTCAGGGCCATCAGGAAATATCATTTTAGGTAACCATCCTATTTTCCTGCCAGTTTTTTTTCCAAATAGCTTCTGGAAAGTTCAGTTTCATCTACTTCTGTTAATGCAAATGTATACAAAAAAGATCTTCTTGGGAAGTACTTTTAGTTCTGAAACTCTCCAAAGTAGGCCTTGCTAAGAAGCCATGAAACAGTGATTCAAACCACTTCCAATGGTCTTGTGATAAAGAAAGCTATCTGCATCCAGAGAGAGGACAGTGAGAAATGAATATGGACCACAACATAATATATTCATTCTTTTTGTTGTGGTTTGCTTGCGTTTTGTTTTCTTTCTCATTTTTTTTTCCTTTTGGATCTGATTTTTTTTGTGCAGCATATTTGTGGAAATATGTATAGAGGAATTGCACATGCTTAACATATATTGGATCACTTTCTGACTGAAGGAGGGAGTGGGGGAACAGAGGGAAAAAATTAGAACACAGGATTTTGTAGGGGTGAATGTCAAAAATTATCCATGTATATATTTTGAAAATAAAAAGCTTTAATTAAAAAAGAAGCCATGAAATGTTTTTTTTCTCCATTTCAACTATTTATTTGCCTCTCCCCTGTTGTATGCAGGACTATAATTTCAAGTACCAGACCTCTTGGAGATAAAATTTTATCTAGAAGTAGGATATCAATTCCCCCAGGTCCAACCAGGAAACAAGACCTGATTTTTTCTCTACCTATCCTGCCATTCTACCTATTCCCTCACTTATCTTGAGATAAGACCAAGAAATTTGTGCTGACTATGAGTTCTGTCAGGCTCCTAGGGACCCCAATTATCAAATTTGTCTTCAGCTAGAATCCTGTTCTAATCTCCCTTCTACCTGGTTTTAGAGAGAACAAACTAACTCAGCCTTCTAATATCACAGGACCTGAGTATGGAAGCTCCAGATAATTGACATTTTTCTATTCTGTGCCTAAGAAACTTCTACCTAACCACTGCAGAAATCAGGGTTTTTTCCAGAAGGCACTTCATCTCTGAACTTCCTCACTAGTACTTCATGTACCATCTCCAATGTTTCTCTTACACAGGGGACTAGGAAAAAGAGTATGTATACTCCTTAAGCTCCAGTGGCTCTTGCAGACTTGGATTCTGCTGTCATGACTTTGCAAATACTTTTCCTTTAAGATTCACCTAATTTAAATTCATCAACCTATTCAGATCCTGTTGCAATCATTTACTAATTTCCAAATTATTCTTGCATTTACAAGGAACTGAGTGTCTGGCTCAGGCTTCCTTTCCATGCTAAATGCTGTTCTCATATTTAAAATCTCAATTTACATATCATTGACATCATTTAAAATATTCTGGCTTCCCAGTTCATCAGCCTCTTCAACACCCATGATCTGTATTTTGTATCTACTTCAACCAAACATAGATCACCATATCTAGCACCACTAATATCAATCTAGGTCCCTAAAACCCAGCTTGGGAATTTCACCTATTCAACCATTACTCCTGGTACCTATTTTTCCTCTTAAAATCATCCTTAGGTCAGCCAGTATTGATTACATGACATATCCTCATAGTAGTAAAAAGACAATGTACTTAAAAAAGAAATGCATGTTAAATAGCAAAATATAGGATGATACATTACAGTTGAATGGGAGAGTAGTTGTTTTCCCCAAAACTCCCTGACCTAAAAACATCAAAAGATGGAATTATGGAGCAAATCTATGAAAGCCAAAGAAGAATCTGTAAGAAAAAGAACAGATACCGCAAAGGAAAAGTTTTATGGAATAATACCAGAGAATGGAAATACTTAAATTCCCTCTTGCTCTCCTCAGTCCCACCCTATTTTACACACCATGTATAATTGTTACAAGTCATTTCACAGCTTGTGATTTGGGATATAGCTCTGGAATTCCCTGACAAATTTTCCACAGCAGTGATGCAGTCTGAGTCATTCCTCCCACAGAGAGGCCAAAAACATTGATCCTGTCCTTCCATGTGAAGAAAAAGTAATACAACTGGGGTGGAGAGGGGAACAAAGAGGAGAGTGGGCAGGACAAAGCATGTGACAATGTGGAGCCAATTAGAGAGGAAGCGATTTTGTCCCCAAGGGAAAGGGGACTTGAATCCTGTATGATATCAGACCTTTCCCCAAATAGTTTACAATAGAGAAAGGGCAAATCAGGGTCTTACACTCGCCAAAGGAAGCTGAAGTTACCCATTCTGGAGATGAGGGGGAAAAAAACGTGTATGCTGTAACAGCGAAACGTAGAAAAGAACTTAGAGTGAGGAGAGAAGTTGTAGATGAGTTACTATAAATATAAGGGGAAAAAAAAGATCAAAAATCCAAGAGAGAAAAGGTTAGGTAAAAAGTGAAAATTTGATAAAGATAAATGAGTCTTCTTGGGTATAAAAATCTGGAGAAATAGAAACTTTAATGAAAAGGGATTTAATAAACTGGACAGTTAGGTGGCACAGTGGGTAGAGTACCAGGTCTGGAATCGGGAAGACTCACCTTCCTGACTTCAAATTAAGACTATTCTGAGGTACCACTATACATCTCTAAGATTGGCTAAGATGACAGAAAAAGATAATGAGTTTTAGAGGAGATGTAGAAAAACTGTGATACTAATACATTGTTATTGGAGTTGTGAACTGATCCAACCATTCTGGAAAGCAATATGGAACTATGCCCAAAGGGCTATCAAACTGTGCATAGCTTTTGATACAGCAGTGTCACTACTGGGTCTGTAACCCAAAGAGATCATAAAAAAGGGAAAAGGACTCATGTGCAAAAATATTTGTAGCAGTCATTTTTGTAGTAGAAAGGAATGGAAACTGGGTGGTGCCCATCAGTTGGAGCATGGCTAAATAAATTGTTGTTGTATAAATATTTTGGAATATTATTGTAATTAATTGGAATTAATTGGAATATTATATAAGAAACAAACAGCAGGATGATTTCAGAGTGGCCTGGAGATACTTATATGAAGAGATGCTGAGTGAAGTGAGTAGAACCAGGAGAATATTGTACACAGCAACAGCAAGATTATATGATGATAATTTCTGATAGATGTGCCCTTTTTCAAAAGCAGGTGATTCAAACCAGTTCCAATACTTTTGTGATGAAGAGACACATATGCATCGCAACATAGTATTTTCACTTTTTTGTAATTTGCTTGCATTTTGTTTTCTATCTCATTTTTTTTCCTTTTTGATGTGATTTTTCTTGTACAGCATGGTAATTGAGGAAATATGTATAGAAGAATTGCATATGTTTAACATATATTGGATTATTTGCCATCTAGGGGAAGGGTTGGGGGAAAGGAAGGGAGAAAAAAAAATTTGCCATACAAGATTTTGCAAGGGTGAATGTTGAAAATAATGTGTGTATGTGTTTTAAAAATAAGAAGCTTTAATTAAAAAAACCTAAAAAAATATTGTCACTCTAGCACTCAAATTTCAGACAATCTCAATCTGAATCACAGGTGGCAACCAGAAAGGAAATGGGAAAAGTGTTTCATGTCACTGAAAAAATAGTTATTGTATTATGTCTTTAAGTATGCTGCTATCCTTAAATCTTACTGACTTAGAATTGTACAAAAAATAAAACTTACTGATTTAATATTTTGTTGTCTGTTCCTTTTCTGGAAACTCACAACTTTCTTTATACTCCTTTATCAGAAACATTGGGTATAAATTTGCTCCCCTCCTTCTACCCCATCTCGTCAGCTTTCTGCGTCCCTGCTAATCTCAGCCACATTGGTTTTGTTTGGACCAAAAAAATTTTATTTAAAGTAATCAAAATTATTCATTTTGCATTTCGTATTGTTCTCTAGTTCTTCTTTGGCCATAAATTCCTCCCTTCTCCTCAGATTCAAGAGAAGATGAGGGGCAAATAGTTGGGGTAGTGAATAGAGCATTAACCTTGAAGTCAGGAGACTTAAATGTCTGAGGCCAGATTTGAACTCAACATGTCCGGACTTAACCTCAATTGCCTCAGGAAAATTCCCCAAAAACAACACAAAAAAAGCTTACCCCTTGTTCTTCTAACTTGCTCATAATATCACCTTTTATATCTTAAACAATAACACCTTTTATATCTTATCTTGCTATAGGGTATTAGATGTTGGTCAATAACTAGTTTCTGCCATAACTACTTTGCAATTTTCCAGCAATTTTTATCAACTAGTAAATTCTTATCCCAGAGGCTGGGGTCTTTGTATTTATCAAACAGTAGATTGCTATAGTCATTGACTTGTGGCCTGTGTACCTAACCTATTAACTGACACATCAGTCTATTTCTTAGTCAGTACCAAATGATTTTGATGGCTACTGTTTTATGACATAATTTTAACTCTGGTAGGTCTAGGCCACCTTTGTTTGCATTTTTTTCATAAATTCCCTTGAAATTTTTGATCTTTTGTTTGTCCAGATTTCAAATTTATAAGAATACAAGTTATTCCCCAATTGATAAATAGTCAAAGGATATGGATAACAAGTTTTCAGATGAAGAAATCAAAACTGTGTATAATTATATGAAAAAAATGCTCTAAATTATTATTGATTACAAAAACAAAAAGTAAAAACAACTCTGAGGTACCACCTCACACCTCTCAGATTGACTAATATGATAGCAAAGGTAATGATAAATATTTGAAAACATATGGGAAAATTGGGCCACTAGTATACTTTTGGTGGAATTGTAAACTGATCCAACCATTCTGTAGAGCAATTGGAACTATGCCCAATGAGCAATTAAACTGTGTGTACCCTTTGATTCAGCAATACTACTATTAGGTCTGTATACCAAAATGATAATAAAAAGAGTAAAGGGCCACCATGTGCAAAATATTTATAATATCCCTTTTTGTGATGGCAAAGAATTGGAAACTGAGGGGATTCCTATCAATTGGGGAACAGCTGAACAACTTAGGGTAAATGAATGCAATAGAATGTTACCATGCTACAAAAATGATGAGTGAGCAAATTTTGGAAAAAATCTGGAAAGATTTAAATGAACTGAAGCAAAGTAAAGTGAGAAGAACCAGGGGAACATTGTACACAGTAACAGCAGTATTGTATGATTATCAGCTTTGATTAACTTAGTTATCAGCAATGCTAATCACATTCAAAAAAAAAACTGATAGAGTCTGAATGCACATCAATTATTTTATTTTCAATTTTTTCATATTTTCCCTTTTTTGTTTCTTCTTATTCCCTTAGGGAGAAAGGACCCCAATTTTAAGAGGTTGCTATAAAACATTCCCCCTAATAAGTTCACTTCTGGGTGTGGTATGGTCAATAAATGTGTTGTTTCTTTACTTGCAGACCACCATGTCTCTGCTGCCATGCAGATTTACTGGTAAAGAATGGGTCACATTCTTGGTAAGGATTGAATCTTCACCAGACTTGGAGATTGTTTCTACCAATACCGGGGGCTGACGAGAATTTCATGGTTCTTCCATCCTTAGAAAACCACAAGGTCATAACCTCTTCTATTTTTCACTCACATAAGATCAGGAAAGTGACAGAGCAAAATATAAAACAGCCTTTATAACAATGATGAGTAACAGTGATAAAGCACTTGCTATGTTCCAGAAACTGTGTTGTCTTTGTTTACATTATCTCATTTGGTTTTCTCAACAATCCTGGGTTATGTGCTGCTATTAATCTCCATTTTACAGTTGAGGAAACTGAAATACATAGGTTACATGATTTAGGGTCACACAACTAGTGAATTATTGAGAGTTCACATATGAACTTAGGTCTTCCTCACTCCAGACTCTGCGATATCCACTAAGCCACGTAGCTGCTCAAAGACACCTAATGGCTCATTGGAGAGGTAAGACAGCAGCAGCAGGGAGCAAGATGACCTGCTATTGCTTCTGCCACTACTACCTGGCAATCTCCCTAAGAGGCATATAACAGCTCTCATTTCTTTCACCACTAGGGAGGAGAGTTTATTTCTTTAAACCTTTTGTGTGCATAATTAATTCTGATTCAGCAGCTACTTAAAAGACTGGACAAAGGGAAGAGAATAGCTGCATGTATTCTGAAGTGGTGAGAGGAAAGAAACTTTTCTAGATTTCTGAATTTCTGAAAGAAAGTTCCCCAGGTTTCCACACAGGTTGCTGAAAAGCAGAGTACATTGTGCATACAATAAGGACTGGGCCCTCATTATATTTGTTAACATATAATTCTGGTGTGAATCTGGCATCTGGAATATTAAGATATTTTATGTATTCTACAGTTATTTCTAATGGAATTTCTCTCTCTTATCTTGCTGGGTGTTTCTGATAATATAGAGAAGCATTATTTGAGGAGTTTATTTTTAATCCTACTTCTTCTTTCACTGAAATTAGTAAATATTTTCATTAATTTTACTTGGCTGTCATCCAGGACCTAGCAGCTTCCATTTTAAAGGATCGAAGGGCCTGGAATCTGATATCCTGAAAAGTAAAGGAACTGCGATTACAGCCAAGAATAAAATGCAATATGAACATTATAAAATGAACTATTACCTTTCAGGAAAGAAGATGAGCATTCAATAATATAGGTGAATTTCATCTATTTCTAATGAAAAGACAAGAACTGAACAACAAAAAAATTGATCTCCACACATAGAAGTCAAGAGAAACATAAAAAGGTAAAGAGAAAAAAAAACTCTTGAGAACGATATTTTCTGTTATGGATATACTTAGAGTATGAGAATATAAGCTGATTTTATTATGATAATATGAAAAAGAAATTAGAAATAGAAAATGGATCACACTGGAAGAAGAAAATGTATTATAATTGAGGGGAAAAAGGGAGGAGGATGAGCACTGTGTTAATCTTAATCTCATCAGATTTGGCTCTGAGAGAATAATAGACATATTTGGTATCACAATGAAACTTGTCTCAACTTATAAGGAAATAGGAGGGAAAGGGAGAGGGGGCAGGGAAAGACTAATAGAAGGGAAAACAGAAGAATTAGGGGAAAGGTGTAAAAAAGGAGGTGGGGCTCTAAAGGGGAAGGACTGTTTGAGGGAGGTGGTCCTTAAAAGCAAAATACTGGAGAGGAGGGAAGAGGGATAGGAAAGATAAAAGCATAACTTAGGGTAAATAAGATGGCAGGGAATACAGAATTAATTATTTTAACTGTGAATGTGAATGGGATGAACTCCCCCATAAAGTGGAAGAGGATAGCAGACTGGATTAAAAACCAGAATCCAACAATATGTTACAAGAAACACATTTAAAGCATAATGATACATACAGAGTGAAGATAAAGGGCTGGAGCAGAATTTATTATGCTTCAGGTGAACAAAAAAAAAGCAGGAATAGCAATCCTGATCTCAGATCAAATAAAAGCAAAGATAGATCTAATTAAAAGAAACAAGGAAGGAAATTATATTTTACTGAAGGGTACCATAGATAATGAAGCAGTATCAGTACTAAATATATATGCACCAAGAGGTATAGCATGGAAATTCCTAGAGGAAAAGTTCAGAGAGAGATGCAAGAAGAAATAGACAGCAAAACTATAATAGTGTGATTTCTCAAGCTTGCTCTCTCAGAACTAGATAAATCAAACCACAAAATAAATAAGAAAGAAGTTAAGGAGGTAAACAAAATGTTAGAAATGTTAGGTATGATAGATCTTTGGAGGAAATTAAATGGAGACAGAAAGGAATTTACTTTTTTCTCAGCGGTTCATGGAACTTATACAAAAATTGACCATGTGCTAGAACATTAAAAACCTCAAAATTAAAGGCAGAAAGGCAGAAATAGTAAATGCATTCTTTTTCAGATCATGATGCAAAATGGCATCAATATAAGGCCAGGAGAAAAATAGACCAAAAAGCAATTGGAAACTAAATAATCTCATCCTAAAGAATGAATGGGTGAAACAGCAAACTACAGGTACAATTACAAATTTCATCCAGGAGAATGACAATAATGAGGCAACATACTAAAATTTGTGGGATGCAGCCAAAGTGGTAATAAGGGGAAATTTTATATCTCTAGATGCTTACTTGCATAAAATAGAAAAAGATGAAATCAATGAATTGGGCTTACAACTAAAAAAAACTAGAAGACCAAATGAAAAATCTCCAATCAAATACCAAACTTAAAATCCGAAAAATAAAAGGAGAGAATAATAAAATTAAAACTAAAAAAACCTATTGAATTAATAAATAAAACTAAAAGTTGGTTTTATGAAAAAAACAACAAAATACATAAATCTCTAGTTCATTTGATTAGAAAAAGCAAAGAGAAAAATCAAATTTTTAGTCTCAAAAATGAAAATGGAGAACTTTCCACCAATGAAGAGGAAATTAGAATAATAATTAGGAGTCACTTTGCCAACTTTACACCAATAAATTTGATAACCTAAGTGAAAGGATGAATACCAACAAAAATATAGAATACAGAAGAGAAAATAAATCACTTAAATAGTCCCATTTTAGAAAAAGAAATAGAACACACTATTAATCAACTCCCTAAGAAAAAATCTTCAGGACCAGATGGATTTACTTGTGAATTCTACAAAAAATTTAAAGAATAATTAACTCCAATACTATATAAATTATTTGAAAAAATAGGGAATGGACTCTTACCAAATTTCTTTTATGACACAGACGTAGTATTGATACCTAAACTAGGGAAGATGAAAACGGAGAAAGAGAATCATAGACTAATCTCCCTAATAAATATTTATTCAAAAATCTTAAATAAAATATTAGCAAAGAGATTACAGAAAATCATCCCCAGGATAATACATCATGACCAAGTAGGATTTATACCCGGAATGCAGGGATTGTTCAATATTAGGAAAACTATTTATATATTTGACTACATCAATAACCTAATTGACCAAAAAACATATGATTATTTCAATAAATGCAGAAAAAGCATTTGATAAAATCAAACATCCATTACTATTAAAAACACTAGAGAATATGGGTAGCTAAGTGGCGCAGTGGATAGAGCACCAGCCCTGAAGTCATGTGGACCTGAGTTCAAATGTGGTCTCAGACACTTAACATTCCCTAGCTGTGTGACCCTGGGCAAGTCACTTAATCCCAATTGCCTCAGCCAAAAAACAACAACAACAACAACAACAACAACAAACAAAACAGAAAAAACTAAAGAATATAGGAATAAATGGACTTTTCCTTAAAATAGTCAATAGCATCTATTTAAAACCATCAGCTAGCATCATATGTAATGGTGATGAACTGGAACCATTCCAAATAAGATCAAGGGTGAAACAGGTTTGCCCACTATAACCATTACTATTCAATATTGTATTAGAAATGTTAGTTTTGGCAATAAGACAAGAAAAAG
The DNA here is from genome assembly GCA_023553655.1 of Myrmecobius fasciatus. NCBI lineage: Eukaryota > Metazoa > Chordata > Mammalia > Dasyuromorphia > Myrmecobiidae > Myrmecobius > Myrmecobius fasciatus. The sequence goes on along the minus strand of JAJPUD010005679.1, from coordinate 106,738 downwards.
AGATTAAAGGAATTAGAGTAGGACATGAGGAAACCAAATTATCACTCTTTGCAGATGATATGATGATCTACTTAGAGAACCCTAGAGAAACAACTAAAAAACAATTAGAAATAATCCACAACTTTAGCAGTTGCAGGATACAAAATAAATCCACATAAATCATCAGCATTTTTATACATTACTAGCAAAATCCAACAGCAAGAGATAAAACAAGAAATTCTATTTAAAACAACTTTCTATAGTATAGAATATTTGGGAATATATCTGCCAAGGGAAAGTCTGGAACTATATAAGCAAAACTACAAAACACTTTCCACACAAATAAAGTCATATCTAAACAATTGGAAAAATATCAAGTGCTCTTGGATAGGTTGAGCTAATATAAAAAGATGACAATTCTACCTAAGCTAATCTATTTATTTAGTGCTATACCAATCAAACTTCCAAGAAATTATTTTACTGACCTAGAGAAAATAACACAATTCATCTGGAAGTAAAAAAGGTCAAGAATTTCAAGGGAATTTATGAAAAAAAAGCAAATGAAGGGGGTCTAGCTGTACCAGGTCTACAACTATATTATAAGTAGCAGTCATCAAAACCATTTGGTACTGGCTAACAAACAGAGTAATTGATCAGTGGAATACGTTAGGTTCACAAGACAAAATAGTCGACTATAGTAACCTAGTGTATGACAAACCCAAAGATCCCAGCTTTGGGGCTAAGAACTCACTATTTGATAAAAAAAACTGCTGGGAAAATTGGAATCTAGAAGGAAGAAATTAGGCATTGACCTAACACCTATATCTAACATCTTATACCAAGATAAGGTCAAAATTGATTCATGATCTATACATAAAGAATGATATTATAAACAAATTTGAGTAATGTAGGATGGTTTACCTCTCAGATCTGTGGAAGAGGAAGGAATTTGTGACCAAAGAAGAACTAGAGATCATTATTAATCACAAAATAGATAATTTTGATTATATCAAATTAAAAAGTTTTTGTATAAACAATACGAATGCAGACAAGATTAGAAAGGAAGCAATAAACTGTGAAACATTTTTACATTCAAAGGTTCTGACAAAGGCCTCATTTCTAAAATATATAGAAAATTAACTCAAATTTATAAGAATTCAAGACACTCTCTAATTGATAAATGGTCAAAGGATATGACCAGACAATTTTCAGATGAAGAAATTGAAACTATTTCTAGTCATATGAAAAGGTGTTACAAATCACTATTGATCAGAGAAATGCAAATTAAGACAACTCTGAGATACCACTACACACCTGTCAGATTGGCTAAGATGACAGGAAAAGATAATGATGAATGTTGGAGGGGATATGGGAAAACTGGGACATTGATACATTGTTGGTGGAACTGTGAATGGAACCAATAATTCTGGAGAGCAACCTGGAACTATGCTCAAAAAGTTATCAAACTGT
>JAJPUD010005679.1:80183-105189 GCA_023553655.1 Myrmecobius fasciatus | reverse complement strand
ATGTTTGTGGCAGCCCTTTTTGTAGTGGCAAGAAACTGGAAACTGAACAGATGCCCATCAATTGGAGAATGGCTGAATAAATCATGGTATATGAATGTTATGGAATATTATTGTTCTGTAAGAAATGACCAACAGGATGATCTCAGAAAGGCCTGGAGAGACATGAATTGACACTAAGTGAAATGAGCAGAATTAAAAGATCATTATACATGGCAACAATGAGAGTAGATCAATGATCAAAGATAATCAATTCTGATGGACATGGGTCTCTTCAACAATGAGATGATTCAAACCAATTCCAATTGTTCAATGCAAATTAAGACAACTTTGAGATACCAGTACACACCTGTCAAGTTGGCTAAGATGACAGGAAATGATAATGACGAATGTTGGAGGGGATGTGGGAAGGCTGGGACACTGATGCATTGTTGATGGAACTATGAGCGGACCCAGCCATTCTGGAGAACAATTTGGAACTATGCTCAAAAAGTTATCAAACAGTAAATATCCTTTGACACAGCAGTGTTTCTACTGGTTTTGTATCCCAAAGAGATCTTAAAGGAGGGAAAGGGACCCACATGTGTAAAAATGTTTGTGGCAGCCCTTTTTGTAGTGGCAAGAAACTGGAAACTGAGTGAATGACCATCAATTGGAGAATGGCTGAATAAATTGTGGCATATGAATGTCATGGAATATTATTGTTCTGTAAGAAATGACCAACAAGATGATTTCAAAGAGGCCTGGAGAGACCTACATGAACTGATGTAAGTGAAATGAGCAGAACCAAGAGATCCATAGCAACAACAAGACTATATGATGATCAATTCTGATTGACATTGTTCTCTTCAACAATGAGATAATTCAAACCAGTTCCTATTGTTCAACAATGAAGAAAGTCATATACATCCTGACAGAGGCCTATGAGAATGAGTGTGGACCATAACATAGTGTTTTAATGCTTTCTGTGAATGTAAAACTTGCATTTTGTTTTTCTTTGTAGGTTTTTTTTCTCTTTCTAGATCTGATTTTTCTTGTGCAGCAAGATAACAATATAGATATGTACACACATATTGGATTTATATATTTTAACATATTTAACCTGTATTAGACTACTTGCCATCTAGGGGAGGGGGTGGGAGGAAGGAGGGAAAAATTTGGAACAGAAAATTTTGCAAAGGTCAATGTAGAAAAATTACTCACATGTTCTGTAATTAAAGTGCTTTAATAAACAACAACAAAAAAAAATTACTTGCCTGGGGTTCTCTATCTAAACCATTACATCTTCTGTAGAAAATATGATTTTGTTGTTCCTTTGCCTTTACTTACTCCCTCAATTTCCTTCTTTCTTATAGAGATAGCTAGCATTTTGAGAAGTGTATCAGATAACAGTAGAGACAAAAGACAGCCTTATGTAACCCCACTCCAGAATTTACAGATAAAACTAACTCTTTGCTTTAATAGATTTATTTTTTCCCAAACAATAAATTAGTTCTAATAGGAACGGTATATTTTCCTATGCATTAAAGGTTGTTTTAAATTTATATAATAATTTTTTTAACATTTAAGAATATACTTTTTTCAAAAGCTTCTGAATCTTACACGTCAAATAACAGCTGTGATGGGTGGGGGGGGGGGGTTGTTAATAATATGTTTTAGTACAATTACCAATTTTATAACTAACTCTTCCACTACATAAGAACATCAATCTGGTCAGAGTGAATAATTTTTGAATATGTTGTTGATACCTTTTTTCTAATATTTTATTAAATATTTTTGAATTGATATACAATAGGGATATTTATCTATAATGTTCTTTCTCCATTTTCTCTCTCCCTGGTTTATGTATAAGAGTTGTATTTATTGCATAGAAACATTTGCATAAGCACTTTAGTAGGATGTTTTCTTTTTCATTTTTGCCAAAAGCAAAATATTGGAATTAACTTTTCTTTTAATCATTAATAATTACTTTTAAATCCAACTGGTTCTTGGGGATTTTGATTTGGGAATTCTCTTTTGTTTGTTACTTTTTTCCCCCTGAGATTTGATTATTTAAACTTTTCATAGTTTTTCCTTTTAATCTAGACATTTTATATGTTTATAAATATTTATCTTTTCATTTAAGTTTTGTTTTATTGGCATGTTATTGGACAATTTTATTTTTCTCTGTTTTTTTTAATATTGATGATTTGGTTTCCCCCTCTTTTTTATAATCAGATCAGCAAATATAATCATTAGAATTTTTTAAAACTCTAATAGTTTTATTAAACAAATAATATTTTTTTATTTTGAATGTTGAGTTATCTCTTCTTTGAGTTTCCAAATTTACATTTTTGCATTTGGTTGGAGCTGGGAGCTCTTTTTTTATTCAAGTTGTTGATGAAATTTTTGAGATATAAGGTTTCCTATAAAAATTGTTTTGTCTGCATCCCCAAAATTTTGGTATTTCAACTTACCATTTTTTATTCAAAATATTATTGTTATTATGATTTTTGACACATCTATTTTTTAGGATTAAATAATAGTTTCCATTTAAGTGTGCATCATTTCTTCAAAATTCTCTTATTGAATATGTTTTGGGGCAAGAAAAGGAAATAGGTAATATTTCTATTTTTCCTTTTGGTTATGAAGTTTTCATGATCTAACACATAGTAAGTTTGTACATTATCATATATAGTTATGAAATATGCATGTTCTTTTCAATTCTTATTCAAAAAGTACCAAATATCTGTCATATCTAATTTTTTCAAATTTCTATTTAGGTCCTTAATTTTTTTCTAATTTATATTTTTGTTAATTTGTCCAGGTCTGAACATGGGTAAATTGAAGTTTTCAACTACTTTTGTTTTGATTTTCATTTGTTTATGTAATGCAAATTAATTTTTTCTTTACATGCATAGATTTATTTTACAGTTAGATGAATTTATGTTAGCTATCTTATTATTCAATAACTATAGTGCCTTAAATCATAAAATATTTTGTGTTTTCACAGCATTACCTTCTCAGAATTGAAAACTTATTAAAAAATAAAATTTTTAGAAGTATTTTATCAGAACTAGATAAACTCAACATGCCATATAAGTGAATACATATTTTAAATAATTAGACAATGAATTTTTTCAGAAAAGGCATCATGTTCCTAAATAGATACATATCTATTATTTGAAGAAACTAAATTCTCAATGTGAAAATATTGTCCTTGGTATCTTTGAAAGATTTTCTACATAATATCTTTCTTTTGTCCCAACTTTGAATACATTTTTGTTGGAAATACATGTATTTATTTTATCTCAAGACTTTTTGTTTTCCAATTTTGAAATTATAAAAAGCATTTCAAATCATAATATTCAAAGTCTTTATCCAGACCAAATATGTGATTTATATTCTTACTGGGTACACTCACACACACGTCTCACGGTATAAATTTTCAAAAATAAAATATTCCCTGATCACTTTAATAAAATTGTAACTCAAATATTCAATTAAAAGGAGGAATGAAGCAATTCACAGGTTGACCATAATATAAATAATTCTGATGCTGCATTAAACATTTCAAAAATTCTGTTCAATAAAAAATATTTCCCTCATTCTAGAGAAATCACAGTTAAGGCATGAATATGTTTTCCATTCCAACTTTTAATGCAACTATGCTGGAAAAACAGAGATTTGGGGAAATTTATATATATATATAATGATTTAAGTGAAAAGAAAAAAAAACCACAACCAAATCAAACAAAATGCTTTAGAACTATAATGGTCATGGCTTGGACATGGAGAAAAAATGAAAAAACTATACTTCTCTCCCTTCTTTGCAGAAATGGAGAGACTTTGAATGTAGAACATTGAATATGCTGTTAGATGTTGATGTATTGGTCAGTTTTGCAACACTGCATTACCCCCTTTTCATTATAGAGGATAGTTTTCTGAGTAGGAAAGAGGGAAGAAGGAGACAAGCATTTATTAGACATCTACTATGTGCCAGACATTGTGCTAGGTGCTTTACAAATATTATTTAATTTGATCCTCTCAATAACCCTGGGAAAAATTATTATCTTTATTTTAGAGTTGGGAAAATTAAGGTTGATAAAAATTGTGTCTTTCCTAGGGTCACACAGCTAGGAAGTATTTTGAGGTCATATTTGAATTTGTCTTTCTGATTCCAAGTATTATACCACCTAGCCATCTCTTAAGGAAACAGGAAGGGATACACACACACACACACACACACACACACACACGTGTGTGTGTACATGTATGCATGCATGTATATACATATATAGAGAGAAATGAAAGTGGCATAAAATCAAAAGCTATTAATTTTTTTAAACTGTTTAAAACATTTAGGAACTATTATATGTCAGTTTTTAAAAGTGTGTGATAAATTTCCTTTAAATAGGAAAGCTCAGGATGGTGCTTAAATAACATTCAATTTTAGTTGGGGAAAATAAATCTCTTCCTTTCCACATTTAGCAGAACTAACATTTTAGATAAGTTTGAAAGCATATGCAATTCTCCCCATTCATTGTCCTCCACTCATTTTCTGCCTTCCTTGTAGATGTTACATATAGTAAAAACTGAATAAAGAAATGTTGATATCTTATCATGAATGAATTAATGAACAAATCCTTCCCTAATTATTTTTGTATAGCTCTGCTTGATGAAAAATTAGTTTCCCCTGAGTTAGACTAAGATCACAAGCCTTACTGACATCAACCTCTCCTGCTTCTGCTGTGTCAAGAATCTGTGATCATATCGGATTGAAAAATGAAAGAGAAGTCATATATTTTCTCTATCTTAGTTTTTTTTTTTCCTGAGGAGGATTTTCTGCCCACCCTATTTTCTGCTATATTGGTGGTGATGGTAGGTATTTGCAATTATCTGAGAAATAAAGGTTAAAGGTTTATTTAGGGGCATAAGAAAATACCATCTAGGTGAACTACAAGTGGCTTGTGAGTCAGCCACTTTCATTGAGAGATTTCATTTTTTGTGTTTGAGGAAAACTATCTAATGACAACATAGTATGATTTGGGACAGAATTTGTGTGAAAGGAGAAAGAAGAAAATTTTGAAATTTGACAAAGGAACAGTGGAAAAGGCCTAGAATAAATTTGAATGGAGAGGGTATTGTAATCTTAGATTTAGATCTAGAATGGATAGTAGAGATCATCTTAGTTCTACACTCTACACAATCATTTTTCAAGTAAGACTTTGAAGCCAATAGAGAACTGAATCACCAAGGTCACATAGATACTAAATGGCAGAGCTGGGATTTCAATCCAGATTTCAATTTAGATTTCCAACTAAGGGCTAAATAAGTGATAATAATCTATCTATCTATCTATTTATCTATCTCCCATCTATCTTATATTTATCTATCTTTCTATTTTTATTTAGCACCTACATAATCTTTATCTTTCTATAACAAATAAAACCTAAAGGAGGAAGAAAATTTGTCAAAATCAACCAAGATATCAAACACCTTATAGTATAAGTAATATTTTGTACCCAAAATCTGCACCCCCCCCACTATAATGAAGAGAAGATATATTTTCTCTTTGTTATGATCTAACTAGTTGAAATTAGATCACAATCATTTTAAACACTTTTTTTTTCAAATTTCCAAATTGATTTTATTTGAAAAAACAGAATAAGCAAAAAGAAAAACAGAAAAGCAATAGAAAACAAAATGAAACAAAACAAGAGAACACTGTCATGTGCCCAGCAGAACATCAGGCAGGATTCAAAATATGTAACAAAAACAATTTTTAAAAGTATATATGTGTGTGTGAGTATTAGTAGAAGAAATTTTTTTCATGAGTGTCTGTCTTGTTCTTTACTTCCTTGTAAATTGTTCTTTTGTTTTCTGTTGTACGCCTTATTTACTTTGTTTTACCTCCCCTTCCTTTCATCACCCCTTTACTCCCCAAGCAGGCCATGGTTAAGAAAGGATATATTTATATATATATATGTAGATATATATGTATGTATGTATATATATGCATATGTATATATACATACACATTCACACACACACATACCCCCCCATGCATACATATCTTTCCTATCCTTGATGACTCATTAAATTCTGCTCCATAACTATGACTAGAGTCATTACTATTACTTAAACTTCCCCCACTCAGAGATCCCTTGTCTTCTTCCCTCAGTTCTTGCTTCCTCATTCACCTGATCCTCTCTCCCTTATTTCTTTATAGATTTTGGAAGATGAATCCATTCCCGTTGTGAGTGGGTTTTCAGAACTATGAGCCCTCCTCCCCCCTCTAATGCCTCTGTATCTATTCTTCCTCTGCATCTCATTTTTATAACATGATTACTATTTTTACCTTTACTTTGGCCAATCTTTCTTTTGAGCTTACCTAATTGCTGATGTAAATCTTAAACATAAAGTATATATTTCCCATGTAGAAGAAATACAAATAATTTGTCCATGTTTAAACAGTTTGTCCATGTTGAGTTCCTTAAAATTGTTCTTTGATATTGGCTCTTATATGTTAAATTTTCTGCTAAGTTCAGGTTTTGTTGATAGAAAATACTGAAAATCTGCAAGTTTGGGAAAATGTCCATTTTTCCCCATTCAAAATTATAGGTAATTTTGCTGGATATAATATTTTTGGCCACAGGTCGAATTCTTTTGCTGATCTGTAGATACGATTCCAAGACCTGCAGTCTCTTATTGTAGCTGCTGCTAAGTCTTGTACAATTCTAATTGTAGCTCCCTCATATTTGCATTTTTTCCTTGTTTCTAATAAAAATTTCTCTTTGATCTAGGGCTTTCAAAATTTGGCTCCGGGCAGGAAGTCATTTCACACAATACTCTTCAGGGTAGAAGCTTTTTTTTTTTTTTTTTTACTAACATATCATACTCTGAAGATGAATTCTTTTCTTCCCTGTTCCCATAATAAGTTTCAGTGGTGGGGTTCTTTCTTCTTTGTCAGTTCATTTTTTTTAATAAGAGGTATCCAATCATGGGATGAGGGGATGGTGCCTCAAACTTCCCTTCAGCTCTCCACTCAGACCAGGAACCCCAAATCAAGAGCTCCATCCTCCTGCAAGTGGCTACAGCCAGCAGTATCTAGAGCTAGCAGTATTCCACTGCTTCTGTACTCACAAGGTGCTGGTTCCTTTTCACCCAGGGCCACATCTCAGCAGTACAGTTGGGCCAGGTATTCCCAATCAGCTGAAGTTCACTCTGTCTTCCTAACTCAGTCCCCCACTCAAGAAATAATCTGGGAAATGAAAGTCTCTGTGCTTCCTGCTGAGGCTCCAGTCACAATCAACTAGTCTGAGGGATCCCCACTTGATGTTTTTGAGGAGATAACACAGAGGAGTTCGTACTTCAGACAGGTTAATGGCTGGGCTCTTCCTTCAGATCTTGTTGGATTGCTTCAGGAGGACCCCTGTTCTGCCTTGTCTTCTTGATTTTTCATGTCTATGTTTGCCCTGAGAAACAAATTTCTTCAATTTGTGGGAGAAATTGGGAGAGCTTGAAATTTACCAACCTGCTCTACCATCTTCCCAGAATCCTCTCCATTTTAAGCACTTTTGGATAAGATTTGTAAAGTGCTGTACATATATTATTTCATTTGATTTCCAGTGGACCCAGAACACTTGTGTGGTTTTCTCCAGTCTAGTTCAGTCAGATCTAATAGAATTAAATGAATAGAAGAACTTATGCTTACAGAATAAACTGGAGTTGTAAAAAACTCCAGGCAGGAGAGCTGTTGCAACAATCTAGGTGAGAAGTGATAAAATCTAAACTAGTATAGTGACTTTATGAGCAAAGAAGACACACATGTGAGAAATTTTGTAGAAGTAGAAACAAGATTTAGCAGTTGATTGGATAGTTGAAGGAATGAGAATGAGAAGTGGGATGGATTTAGGGAAAATATATTGAGTTCAGTTTTGAACATGCTGAATTTCAAATGTCTTTAAGATATCTACTTTAAATGTCCATTAAGAAATCAATGATGAAGAACAGAAGGTCAAGGCAACATAATTAAACCCATAGGAACAGAAAAAATTGTAGAGGGCTAAAAGAGAGCCCAGGAGAAAACCTTAGAGTACCACCACAATAAAAGAGGTTTCAGCAAAGAAGACTAAAATGATCCAATAAAGAATACTAAGAAGAAGCAATCAAACAGACACAGGGGAGAACCAGAAGATAACAGCAGCATGAAATTAATTTATTTACCTTTTTAAAGAATATTAGGAAGAATCTTTTGCCTTTCTTTTCTTCTATCTTTTTCTTTTTACCTTTCCCTTTCAGTTTCCCACTCTTATAGTCAGGGTGATTATTAAAGAGACTAATAACCAATAGCTGCTGATTAGCACTGGTGTCCAAAGGGTAGTTCACTGATTTACTTATATTGTTGATTTTGAATTTTATTCAAATAAAGGATTATAGGCATGGTTGAAACAAACTCATACAAATTTTTGACATGTGAAAAGGGCAGCTAGCAGATCCCAAAGTTCTGCCAAGTGTATTGTCACTTCAAATTCCACAAACCACCCTGGGAATTATGTAGAACAGCGGTTATTACCACTATTTCACAGTCACAGAAGTGGGGACTTGTCAAATATCAGGGAAGTTCTTTGTGGCTGAAAGACGAACTGAAATCCACATTGTTCCCATAAACCAATATTTTCCATAGCAATATGCTATCCCACATTCCATTCTGTTCTCCTAGGAATCTGTAAATTCAGAGCATATTTCTCTGCTTTGCAACTTGTCATTTTTCCCATCAATTTTTGATACTTCTCAGGCTGGCTTTCCCAGAGAGGAATGACTAATAGGACTATCCCTAACTAACCATCTTTGAAAATATTAAAATTATCAACTAATACTGTTACCTTTTTAACAGTTTGAAACAATTGTTTCTTGCCCTACTTAGCTTCAGCCAGAACAATAGTTCCCAGAAAAGTGGACATACAGCAACTATTTGGATTAAGACTGAAGTTTTTTGTTATTAATTTATCTTTTAAAAGGTGGTGGGAGAGAGTAGAATAGATAAGTGCTCAGACAATATGAACAAATAATTGAGTTTTTTTTTGGGGGGGGGAGAGATTGAACAGTATAACCAACCATATGGAAGATTTCTCTGAATCATTACTAAAAGAAATGTACAACAAATTTGAGGTTTCTCCTATCAATAAATTGGCAAACATGATACAAGATTGAACTAGTCAGTTTCCATATTAGAGCCTTTTCTCCTTTGCATTTACAGGGGAGAGAGTTGGAAAGACTAGTCATATCTTTAGTTGCTCTTTTCATTTTTGTTTTAGATAATTTTCCCCGGAATTCTTTCCTTTACTCTGTTTTTGTTGCCATTGTTCTTTAATTTATTTGATGTTTGTTATTGTTTTAAGGTCTTGACAAGTCAATGAGCCATTTTCCCAAAATTTTCCTGTAATGTGGGTTCAAGAGTCCTTTTTAGTTCTTGTTTTTAATATCCTGTGACTGAGCATCTTATAGTCTAAGGTTCTTTTCAACTCTGATATTCTAAACTACATTCAAAAGATCATTTCAATTATAATATTATATATTCTAAAATGTTATAAGATTGCTTCTAATTCTATATGCATTCTGTATTCTAAAGTTATATAGACTAAGGTCCTTTCCTAAGGTTCAATGTTCTATTATGTTCTAAGGTTATGTCTATCTTTAATACTGTGTCATAAAGTCATTTCTTATTCTAATATTCTGTATTTCATGTCCTAATCTATTTTAAAATAGGGAAAGATAGGATGGAAATAACTGAAGTAATTTCAGTATTAATGAGATGACATGAATTATTATTTTATGTGATCCCAAAGAATCTTCCTATTGCTATCCTCATGAGATTAACAATGGCCCTTTGTTATGCATGAAAACTCAAAGAGGAGAGAATATCCAGGAATAGAAGATGGTAAATAGTGTCACATGCAGCAGAGAGGCTTAGAGGAAAGAAAGCTGAAAATAATACCATCAGATTTGGCAGTTAAGAGATTGCTTACTGAAAGAAAATTATTGGTTGGTCTTCATTGTACAATGATAGGGAACTGCAATGGAAAATAACCATTTGCTAGAAACTATGGAAAATAGCAAGTGAAAGTAAGAGTTAATCTATACAAGATAGACAAAGGTACAATAAATGGGATTTTCTCCTTTTTAAAATTTTTGTTTTATTTATTTAAACATATGCTTTATTCATTTTGTTAAGTATTTACCAATTAATTTTTTTAATTTGACATAAATTTTTTTATTAAAGGTTTTTATTTGCAAAACATATATATGGGTAATTCTTCAACACTGACCCTTACAAAGCTTTCTGTTACAAATTTTCCCCCCTAGTCCCCACCCCTCCCCTAGATGGCAGGAAATCCATCCAATCCAATTTTCAAGGAAAATACACGTTAATTATGTTAAAATACTTGACAAATTGAATATATGTATACATATTTTCACCCTTATCATTGTTGTGCAAGAAAAATCATATCTACAAGAAAAAAAAAAGTTTCCAGTTTCTAGCCACTACAAAAAGGGCTGCCACAAACATTCTTGCATATGTGGGGCCCTTTCCTTCCTTTAAGATCTCTTTGGGATATAAGCCCAGTAGAAACACTGCTTGGTCAAAGGGTATGCACAGTTTGATAACTTTTTGAGCATAGTTCCAAATTGCTCTCCAGAATGGTTGGATCCATTCACAGTTCCACCAACAATGTATCAGTGTCCCAGTTTTCCCACATCCCCTCCAACATTCATCATTATAATTTCCTGTCATTTTAGCCAATCTGACAGGTGTGTAGAAGTACCTCAGAGTTGTCTTAAATTTGCATTTCTCTGATCAATAGTCATTTGGAGCACCTTTTCATATGACTAGAAATAGTTTTAATTTCATCATCTGAAAATTGTTTGACATACATTTTTTAAAAATTTTGGGTTCTGAGTACTTTGCTCCCTTTCTGAACCTCCCCCACCCCCTGAGAAGGCAAGCAATATAATATCAGTTATACATGTGAAGTCTTGCAAACTATATTTCTATATTATGCTGCAAAAGAAAGAAGAAAGAAAGTTCTTAAAGTATATTTCAATATGCACTTCTCTCTCTGGAGCTGGATAGCATTTTTCATCATGATTTCTTTAGAATTGTCTTGGATCATTGTTTACAAAACAGATAAGTTAATTGACCATCCTTACAATATTGTTATTACTGTGTATAGTGTACTTCTGGTTCTATTCACTTAAATTTGCACTAGTCCATGTAAAATTCATTAGGGTTTTTTGAAACTATCCTACTCTTCATTTCTTGTGGCACAGTAGAATAATATCATAATTATATACTACTATTTGTTCAGTCATTCCCTAATTTATTGGTATCTCCTCAGTTTCCAATTCTTTGCCACCACAAAAACAGCTGATATAAATAGTATTTTTTATAAATAGGTATTTTTCCCAATAAAGGGGATTTTCAAGAGATGATTATGGGAATGCAGAAACTTTGAGCTAGAAACACATTCCCAGGACTCAAACTATAGACAACACTATCTGAGAATGTGACTTACTCTCTGACAATGTGACTTGTATAGACTTCTGGGAAAGCATTATTTATAGGTGGGTATCATTTTCCATGAGCTTTACTGTGAACCCTGCTTGTTTTTGCTGACCTGTAAAAATAAATACATAAGCCTTTGAATAAAAGGATTTGAGTTTTGTGAACCATATACTTCAGTAATGACACAGGGTGGTGTCAGATTGTAAAGTTCCCAAACTATTTGAGTAGTTGAGTAAGGGCCAAAACAAAGAAAGGGAAAAACCCTTGAAAATACAATAATTGATCACACTTTTATTGTACCTTGAAGAGTTTATGTGTCAAAGAAATCGACTGGTGGATTTATATATATATAAATTACATTATAGTAAATGACCATCATAATCTAATATATGATAAATCTAACTATCCAATCATTTGGAACAAAAACTTATTATTTGACAAGAACTTCTGGGAAAACTGGAAAACAGTATGGCAGAAACTTGGTATATTCCATCATTTCACACCACACACCGATAGTCAAAAAAGTACATGATTTAATCATATATCGAATTAAGAGAGCATTGAATAGGATAAAGGAAACTATAGTACCAAAGAAGATCTATTGCTTAGTATCAAAAAAAGATTTAGAGAGTATTACAAAATGTAAGGTGGAAATTTTTTGATTATATAAAATTTAAAAGATTTTGAATGAACAAAACCAATGCAACCTAAATTTCAAGGAAAGCAGAACACTGGGGGGAGGGAATTTGCAATAAATATCTCTGTTTAAGGCTACATTTCTCAAATATATAGAGAACTGAGTAAAATTTATAAAAATACAAATAATTCCCTCAATTGATTAATGGTCAAAGCATGTGAATAAGCAGTTTTCAGGCAAAGAAATCAAGGGTATTTATAATTATATGAAAAAATGCTCTAAATCATTATTTATCAGATAAATGCAAAATAAAACAACTCTGAGATACCACCTCACACCTATCAGAGTGGCTAATAATTACAAAAAAAAAAGGAAAATTTTAAATGTTGAAGGGAATATGGGAAAACTGAGACACTAATGCACCGTTGGTGGAGTTGTGGATTGATTCCCTCCACTCTGGAAAACAACATGGAATTTTGTCCAAAGGACTACCAAACTCTATAAATACTTTAATCTGGTTATACTTTTGTTGCATCTATATCCCAAAGACATCCAAAAAAAGAGGAAAAGAACCTATTTGTACAAAAATATTTATAGCAGTTTGTGGTGCCTCAGAATTGGAGTTCTATTAATCTGGTCAATATATATTTTTGAAAGTATTCATCCATTTCACTTAAATTATCAGATTTATTGGCATATAGTTGAGCAAAATAGTTCTTAATTATTGCTCTGATTTCTTCATTGGTGGAAAGTTCACCCTTTGCATTTTTCATACTACCAATTTTATTTTCTTCTTTGCTTTTTCTAATCACATTAATTAAAGGTTCATCTATTTTGTTCATCTTTTCATAAAACCACCTCAGTTTTGTTTATTAGTTCAACAGGTTTTTTAAGTTTCAATTTTATTAATCTCTTTTATTATCAGAATTTTAAATTTGGTATTTAATTGGGGGTTTTAATTTGTTCTTTTTAGCTTTTTTAGTTGCATGCTCAATATACTGATCTTCTCTTTCTTTATTTTATTTAAGTAAGCATTAGAGATATAAAATTTCCCCTAAGAACTGTTTTGGCTGTATCCTATAAATTTTGGCATATTATCTTATTATTATCATTCTTTTGGATAAATTTATCAATTATTTCCATTCTTTTTTTGTTTCTCCTACTCATTTGTTAGATTAGATTATTTAGTTTCCAATTAATTTTTGGTCTATTTTTCCCTGGCCCTTATTACATGTGATTTTTATTGCATTATGATTTGAAAAAAAGATGCATTTACTATTTCTGACTTTCTGCATTTGATTTTGAGGTTTTTATTCCCTAATACATGGTCAATTTTTATGTAGCTTTCATGTACTGCCAAGAAAAAAAGTATATTTCTTTCTGTTTCCATTTAATTTTTGCCAAAAATCTATCATTCTATTGCTAAAATTCTATTTACCTCTTTAAATTCTTTCTTGCTTATTTTGTGGTTTGATTTATCTAGTTTTTATGAAGCAAGACTGAGATTCTCCCATTAGTATAGTTTGCTTTCTATTTCTTTTTGTAGCTCTCTTAACTTCTCTTGCAAATTGGATGCCATACCACTTGATATATATATGTTTAGTATTGATGTTACTTCATTATCTATGGTAGCCTTTAGCAAGATGTAATTTCCTTCCTTATATCTTTTAATTAGATCTAATTTAGCTTTTGCTTGATCTGAGATCAGGATCATTACCCCTGTTTTTGTTTGTTTGTTTTTAACTTTAGCTGAAGCATAATAGATTCTTTTTCAGCTTTTTACCTTTACTCTGTGTATATGACTCATTTTAAATGGTTCTTGTAAATAACATATTGTAGGATTCTGACTTTTAATCCAGTCTGCTCTTTCTGTTTTATGAGAGAGTTCATCCCATTTACATTTATAGTTAAAATTATTAACTCTGTGTTTCCTGCCATCTTATTTTCCCCAAGTTTTATACTTTTTCTCTTTCCTTTCTCCCTTTCCCTCCTCCCCAGTGTTTTGCTCCTGACCACCCCCTCCCTCAAATACCCCCCCTTTTCCAGCCCCTTCCCCTTTCTTATCCTTTTTCCTTCTCCTTCTGTCCTCCCTTCTATTAGCCTCCCCCTTTCCTTTCCTCTTTCTCTTCTTACTTCCCTATAGGATGAGACAAGTTTTTATATCAAACTAAATATGTCTGACATTCTCTCTTTGAGTTAAATCTCATGAGATTAAGATTCACATAATACTCACCCCACTCCCTTCTTTCCCTTAATTGTAATAAATCCTTCATACAATTCATCCAATTTTACCTCCCTTTTCTCTTCTTTCAATACAATTCCTTTTCCACCACTGTTTTTTTATATCATCACAGTAAAATCAAATTATACCTATACCCTCTAAGTATACTCCTAAAAAAAGATTCGTTCTCAAGAGTTAAACAGATCACCTTCCCATATATGAATGTAAACATTTTATCCTTTAAAAAAACATTGTTATCTTTTTTCTTCCCTTTTTAACCTTTTTATGCTTCTCTTGAGTTCTATTTTTGAAAATCAAATTTTCTGTTCAACTCTAGTCTTTTCATGAAAAATAAATGAAAATCCCCTATTTCATTGAATGTCCATCTTTTCTCCTGAAACATAATGCTTAATTTTACTGGATACTTGATTCTTACCTGAAGTCCAAATTCCTTTGCTCTCTGAAATACCATAGTCAAGGCTCTTCAGTCCTTTAAAGTAGAAGCTACCAGGTCTTGGGTAATCCTGATTATGGCTCCTCAGTATTTGAATTGTTTCTTTCTGGCTGGTTGCAATATTTTTATCCTGATCTGATAATTCTGGGATTTACCTACAATATTCCCTGGAGTTTTCATTTTGGGGTCTCTTTTAGGAGGTGATCATTGCATTCTTTTACTGGCTATTTTACCCTTTAATTCTAAGACATCAGGGCAGATTTTTCTTAATGATTTCTTGAAAGATGTTGTCTAGGTTTCTTTTTTCATTGTGGTTTTCAGGTAGTCCGATAATTCTTACATTGTCTCCCTTGGATCTATATTTTAAGTCAGTTATTTTTTCCAATGAGGTATTTTACATTTTCTTCTATTTTTTTTGTTTTGTTTGACTGTTGATGTTTCATTGAGTCATTTACTTCCATTTGTTTAATTCTAATTTTTAGTGAATTATTTTCTTCATTTAGCTTTTTTACCTCCTTTTGCATTTGACCAATTGTATTTTTAAATGAATTGTTTTATCCAATGGATTTTTTCCATTTCACAAATTTTGTTTTTCAAGGTGTTGTTTTCTTTTTCTATTTTGCCAAACTATTTTAAGAAGTAGTATTCTTCAGATGATTTCTGTGTTTCCTTTTCTTTTTTTTTCTTTTTCTTTTTTTTTTGCTGAGGCAATTGGGGTTAAGTGACTTGCCTAGGGTCACACAGCTAGGGAATGTTAAGTGTCTGAGACCAGATTTAAACTCAGGTCCTCCTGACTTCAGGGCTGGTGCTCTATCCACTGTGACACCTAGCTGCCCCTGTGCTTCCTTTTCTAAAATGCATTTCCTTTCATCATTTTTCTTCTCCCTTTCAAGATCCTTTTGGTATTCTTCCAAGAGAGACTTTTGAATTGGAGACCAACTTATATCACTCTGTGAGGCTTCATCTGGTGACATTTTGCTTTTAGTGTCCTCAGGGCTTCAGATCTGTTCTTCCCTGTCTCCATAATAGCGATCTATGCTTAGAATTCTTTTTTTTTGCTCATTTTTAAAGGTTGAAATCTGCTTCTAAAGCAAAGGGGAGATTATCCTGAGCTTCCTCTACAGGCACAGGGTTTTCATGCTGCCCTGAGGCCAATGCGGCTGGTTTCCTTCCCAGGCTGAATGGGTATGGCCAATTTCCAGGTGTTGTGCTGGAGTTCAGAGGCTCACTATTTACTTTTGGTAGTTGTATTGTAGATCTCACAGCTAGTCTGCTGATCCACTGACTCCTGGATAGCATAGCCAATGATGCTGTATTTTGGCTAAGAGCTTTTCATTAGATTCCCAGTGCTCCGAGACTTCTCTGCCTGGGGTCTCTGTGCAGCCCTGGGCTGAGTATCCTCCCCCGCCCCCTGAACAATTGAGACAAACCTTTCCTAAGATTCTTCCAAAATATCTTCTGCTGGAAATTTGTTACATTCCAAATATTTGAGGGTTCTCTCACTCCAAAACCCATTCAGAGGCTTAATCTGGTGTTGATCTGAGGGAAGCCAGGAAAAGCTCAGACAAAGACCTGTCTGCTCCCCACCATCTTTGCTCCACCTCCTACATTTGATATTCTTAATACTGTAATTTTTTGTGTAATTAATAGCTCTTTGGTTGATTGATTGGTCTACATTAAATTGTAAATGACAGGATTTTGTCTATCAACATTATTCCATTTGATTAATTTGGAAATATGTTGATTTGACATATAACAAATAATATAGAGAAAGACAAAAATCATATGCAACATTGTTGGACTTAGTAACCCCTTTCAAACCACTGACACTAGGAATTTATACCAGTTTCCTTTACCTATCATAAATTCTGCTAGTGGGGAAGGAGTGAGGGTATAGATTGCCATAATAAGTATGTCTTTCTCAGACAGATATCTACTTCCTCTACTTTTGTCTGAATATTTGTTGTGTGTTACTTTGTGACATATCATACTCTCGGAGTTTTTTTGTTTTGTTTTGTTTTGTTTTTGTTATTTCACTTTCCATATATGTTTTTGAGTGGCTTATTCTCCTGGTAGAAGTCAAAGATCTTGGATTTGTCTGAGCTCTGATACTTAGGGTCATTGGATTTAAAGATGAAAACAACTAATGAGATCACTTGGCTGAACCTCTCCATTTTACTGAAAAAGGAAATGGGACTCAGACAGAATAAGAGACTGATGTAAGATTGTACAATTAGTGACATAGTTAGAATCTAGGTCTTCTGACTGCAAAACCAAGGCTCTTTCTAGGAATAGTCTTTTTCAGATCACTCCAGTATTGTTTTCCTTATTTAAAAAATGGGAGAAGGGGCAGCTAGGTGGTGCAGTGGTTAGAGCACCAGCCCTGAAGTCAGGAGGACCTGAGTTCAAATCTGGTCTCAGACACTTCCTAGCTGTGTGACCCTGGGCAAGTCACTTAACCCCAATTGCCTCAGCAAAAAAAGCAAAAAAAAAATGGGAGTAATAATGATTGAGTCACTTTGAGAAGTGGTTTTAAGAATCAAATGAAATTCTATGTATACAGTATTTTGTAAACTAGAAAGTAACAGAAATATCAGGTTATGTGTATTAATATTAGGCAGTGAGCTCCTTGAAGATAAGGATTATGCCTAAGTCTTCTTTGAATTTACCACAACACTTGTTAAAATATATGGCATAATGTATATAATAAGTAATATGTGACATTATATATAAAATATATATCACATTATTGTCTATATAATATATAACATAACATGCCATGCATTTATCATATGTTATTGTGAATATAATATATAATAAGAGTTCAATCAATATTTATTGTTTGATTTCCACACTTTGATTTGGGAAATCTGGGTTTGAATCTAGCCCCAGGTTCACTCTTTCTAGCAATTGGAATGTATTCATTTGAAAGCCTTTTCCAAGACTTCTGCCCATCTGTAAAGCCAATATAACACTATTTGCACTCCTTCCTTCCTAAGGTTTATATGATGAAAATGCTTTCTGACCCTAATGACATATAAATAGACCTATTCTACCACAGAGGATTGGCCTAAGTTGGGGAAGTGAGAGAATCTTCAGGAACATGTTGGTTGAGGGAAAGATAAAGAAAGGAGAAACTAAGGAGGAAGAGAAAGCCAGGCAAACTGCATCTACTTCCCAATATGGTTTTACATAGATCCTGGAGATTTAAAACCAGAAAGTGCCCATATCATGGAGATCCATTGGGACCAACATTTCATGATTGCCATGAGAAATAGATCAGGGGATCAGACAGACTCATTTTATCTAGGAATTATGTCTGATCTGAATCACTTTATAGTTTCTATTTGTCTGTCTTCCATATGGATGACTATAGTAACATTCACTTTCCATTATGTGCTACTCCAAAGACCTCCATATTAATCCACAAATATAAATGAACTATGCCTGGTGCATCAACATGATATTGCAAAACTCCCTTGGACTCAGTTTCTTTCTTTTTTTTTTCAAAAGGAAGGAACTCAACCACCTAAATTTAAGAGGAAGAGAAAATTCCCTTGCATTATTTTGTTCTTTCCACTCTCTTCATTAAAAACCATCTTTTTATCTCTCTAAAACAGAAACTCTCCACCAAAAATACTCCTCTGCTAGAGGTAAGTCTAGTTTGTAAACTCAGAAAAGCTTTAACAAGTTAGAAAGACTTTCAGTATAAACCCAGTCATAGGTCAGTCATTCAAATAAAAGCCTAGCTAAATATGAAGTATTATTATGTGAAGAGGCCATCAATAGGAAATTCAAGACAAGAACATGTCTGTGAATAGGGACAGAAATGGAGGTACTTCTGTGCAATTCCTGGTCATTACTTCTGGTTCTGTCAGTCAGTCAACCAACATTTATTAAGCACTCCTTATGTGTCAGGCACTGTACTAAGGACTGGGGATACTAAGAAAGGTAGAAATTCAATACATGATCTTAAAGAGATGACATTCTAATGAGAAAAAAAACTTGCAAATAACTATGTACATATGAAATACAAATAGAAATGTAGATACATATCCATATATACATATATATGGGTGTGTATATAATGTGTGTGTACATACATAGTTATACACACAAGTGAGTAGATGGAAAATATACTTATATCTATGGTGTGTGTGTGAGAGAGAGAGAGGGGATGTAATAGGAGTTCTTACCTAGTGCTCATGAACTTGGTATTTTTATTAATTTATTATTTTTAATGTTAATAACTATTTCAATATTGTTTCCTTTGATTTCTATATAATTTATTTTATACATTTAAAATATTACTCTGAGGAGTCCATAGCCTGCAGTAGAATGCTGAATAGTTTGGGTCATCAAGAAGATTGTGTATAACTTAAAACAAGTTAGGTTATACAAAGACAAACAATCACTCATTCTAATAAGGAGACAAATATGCAAATAACTAGGTACATAGTAGAGATAGATAGTATGAGTATGTAAGTACATATCCTGAATATGCATGTATATATATATATATACATTGTGTGTATGTATGTATATTCATACAAACATATGGAACAGTTGTGAAATTATCTAATAAGTTCTTCATTAGAAGAAGAAGAGATCCACAAAAGCATGTAGTTTTTACAAAGTATTGAGGTAAAAATGATTCCATAGTTTTTCTTTTTGAATAAGTGCTCTACTGTTTCTCCTCATATTTTTTCCTCTAAGATTTACAAAAATATTTACTAAATAGCTCATGTCTGATGTATTATGTTCAGTTTTGGGTACAGTCACTGAGGAATGTCATTGATAAGCTAGAGTGCATATGGAGGGAAGTAGCCAGGATAGTCTTCAGTCCATGCCATATGTAGATCAATTGAAGGAGCTGGATATGTTTTACTGGACCATCTCAATAGAGTACCTCTCTGCTTAAAATCTCTCTCTATTCCAGTCCATAATCCACTTAGTTGTCAAATTGATCTTCTTAAAATGCAGGTCTGACCATATTAAAAAAAATCCCTTCAATAATTTTCTATGACTCTTTATTATCCCCATGACCAAACAGAAACCCCTCTGTTTGTTTCTTCATAATCTGGCCCTTTCCTTTCTTTCCAATCTTCATACATTGGACTTTCCTCAAGGTCTCTTTTTAGCACTGATACTGTTCTTGTTGATTCTCCCTGAAAACATTCTGTATCCTGATTTTGAGCCTTTCCCCTGACTCCCCATCATGCACATACCCTGGCAATGCTCTTCCTCATTTTCACTTCCTGGCTTCTCTACCTTCTCCCAAGTATCAGCTAAAATCCAGTTTCTTCAAGAAGTCTTTTCCTAGTGATCTTTAATCTTAGTGACTTCCTTCTGAAATTATTTCTAATTTATCCTGTCTACATCTTGTATATATGTTTGCATGTTGTCTTTCTCTTTAGAGAAACTGTCCTTGATAGTAAGGACAGTTTATTTTTTGCTTATTTGTTTTGCCCCAGGGCTTAGCATTCTTGGCACATAAGTTCTTAATAAATGCCCATTGAAAACAGAAAAGAAATATAACTGTCTTGAAGGACTTTAATGTGGAAGGGAGATTGGGCTTGTTTTATTGGTCTCAGAAGGCAAAACCAGAAACAATCAGTGAAAGTTTCCAAGAGGAAGTTTAAGAGGATTAAGCTTGATGTCAGAAAAACTTCTGTTAGTAAAGCTGTCCAAAAGTGCTTTGAGGCAACATCCAGATGCAATGTTTCCTTTTTTGGATGTTTTCATGTAGAGACTTGATGACTGTTTGTCAGATCTGTTGCAATAAGAATTTTTTCAGGTGTATTTTGGACAAGAATCTGATGTTCCTGTGATATCACCCCAGATATTTCTCCATCTAGTTTAAAGACTCTTGAGTAATCATTAATTAATTAATTGATTAATGATTAATGACTTTGACCATTTGAGTTTATGTTTCTTTTGATCAATATAAAATTTTGTTTTTCAGAAGAGAAGAACATTAAGATGAGGGTGTTGAGTCTCAAATTTGTGCTTTGTATGTATTTGAAATAGATGTCTCTAGTTACTTCGGCAGAATATTTCCCCATCCCACTCCCCCTTTCCCATCTCAGCTCAACCCTTCTCCCTACCAAGAAGGACTGTGAGAACCCTGGAAAATCTAGAGTAGTGGGACAGAATTCAAATGTGCTTTAAATATGATGTAATTGCTAAATTATTTTTACATTTAAGGAAATTAAATCCTAGATGAGCTTCTCTAGTGAGCAACTTCTTGTCCCTAGGATTTCCCCAGTGCTGTTCAGAGACATTTGTAACAATATCCCATACATTCACATTTTCAAAAATTTGGGTAAGAAAAATAAACAGTAAGGATTATAACCTAGTTCTCTTGACCTTCTTTCTACTTTCTCATTCTGACTTTCTAAAATGTGAAGGCTAAAGTTGGGGCACTCTGGAAATTTACAGAACTGAAAAGCATTTCAGAAGTCAACAAATTCAGTCCTCATATTTTGAAGTTAAATAAACTGAAGCCAGAAAAGGGAAGTAAACAACTATTTCATTTTACAAATTAAGAAAGCAAGGCTCAGAAAGAAGTCATTTCTCCTAAGGTTACATAGCAAATAAGAGGTAGTGTTGGGACCTAATCCTAGCTCTCCTCCAAATTCAGAGTTCTCTCCACTCTGTACCAGTGCTTCATGGTAAGTGAAGTCAAAGCCCAGGGCAAAACTTGACCTTTATTATGGGGAAGGACTGTTTTCTGATTTGAATTGAGGTGGGGATTATGGAAGTAAAACACAATTTTCTCCTCCCCCACCAAACTCATTCTATACATTTTGAATCCCTCCCTTCTGGTTCTTGTTTTTGCTTCAGTTACCATCAAAATCCTGTGCCTGTGTCCTCTTCCTTGTGTGATTACTCAGAAACCACAGCACAGGACTTTAGAAAAGACAAGGCCAGTTCTTGTCTTGTCTTTCTGCTGACTCACATATGTTTATAAAAACTTCATAAAACTCAGCTTGATGAAAATGATTTTGCCCAAATGACTTGAAGTGTTTACAAGCCAAATCTGAAACCTGCCCAGTTATAGACTCTGAAGGGAAGGCAAATGGAGCTCCTGCTAAAAGTTCTGAGCATCACTATAGACTAAAAAGACCCTATCTACATGAATTGACACCAGAACTCAGTTTACAAAGAAGCAGAATCTCTATTCTTTTTGTTCTTTTAGGCACTTCATATAGCACTGTCTCTCTGGTCTGAGTAAGAAAGGAAATGGAACCCTAATTTCATGTATCATAATAATTCATTGATTCCTCAATATTTTGATGGATCCAAATCTTTTCAATGTGACTATCTTATAGGCCAAGATCCTAACTAGGGAAAGTAAAAACAGGCTTTGACGAAAGTACTTCCACATCAAATTGGTATTGAATCTAGAAGATGGACCAAAATACAAAATTTCTCTCCTCAATACTATAAAAGAAAGTCCAGAATGATTATTTTTAGGCAGGGTAGGACTACCAAAAATTACTCTTCCAGGAAATGCTGAATTCCTGCTACCTACAGAAAACCATGAGGTCCAACAAGAATTTAAACAATCCAATAAAGCAATTGAGATGTACAACTGAAAATCAGGGGAAAGACAGGGTTTGAATTTTAAAATTTGGTAATTCTATGTAAAAGATGATAACTAAATCCATGAAAGTCATAAAATAAACAAGTGACAGTCCCAGAACAGAACTCTGGAGTACCCACAATTAAAGTAATTGATGTGGAAGATAAATCAAGAGAAAAAAATGAGTAGGTATGTATGATTTTTCAGTAAGGAAAACTAAAATGATCAGTGTGATGAAAAACCAGAGAGGAATGAGTATGCAGGAGGATAGTCAACATTGTCAAATACTGTAGACAGATTTAAAAGGATGAAGATTGAAAAAAGTTCCTCAGAATTGGTGATTAAGAGATGAATAGTAATTTTGAGGAGATTAATTTCAATTGATTTATGAGATTGTAAGCTATATTGTGTAAAGCTGAGAACTAAATGAGAAAAGAAATGAAGGCAATGCTTGTAGAGTTTAACTGTGAAAAAGGTGAGATAAAAATAGTTTAAGAGTATTTCAGGACCTTGTAAAGGTTTTATTTTGTTTTTTGTTTTTTTGAGGGGCAGGGAATGGTAATTGTTTTTTAGGGAAAGAGCTGTAATGCTCAGGGAGAAACTGAGGCAGTATCACACAATGGAGATTTGGTAATATTTTACTGGTGTTAATTGATGTTAATAGTTTAGAATCCATAGCTATGGATTGGGACTGCTGGGACTCTTGTCTCAAAGCACACAGTCCATTGAGAGTTTAGACTGGCAAACATGCCAGCTGACTGGATCTCAAGTAGGTCCAGCAAATAGTAAGTTTGGTCACAGGATTCTTATAGGGTGCTCAGGGGAACAAAGAGATCCAAAGACAGAAAAAGGCGTAGGGTATTGGGGGGATTGGAGTTCCAAGAAAGGACTATCAATTCAATTCTGACAGATGGGGGTGGAGGAAGTGGGACAAAGGGGTGGGAGGAAGTGGGAAAGGAATGGGGAGATAGTAAGTCTGAAGCCAAAAGATAAGGGCTATGTCAAGATGGACCATCTGGAGGTTTTATGACTCCTTTGGAATGCTAGTCCAATTATTTCTGATGTTCAGAATGAAGGGGGGTTGCTACTGTGGGCAGAGCAATTAAGGGAAACTGAAACAGAGCATTTGAGGGAAACTGAGACATAGAACTGTGGCACAACAGAGCCAATGGTGAGGGAAGTGGATAATAAATAAAAGGTTTGGAATTTAAGGGCATGTGTAGAGTGATTGGCCTTAACAAGGAGAAGAGCACTCTCTTCATCAGACACTAGAGGAAAGGAGAAAAGAATCAGTATGATGTTTTGAGATAAAGAGAAGAAAAAAAAAGGAGCACTTGTTAAATGGATTCAATATTCTCAGTAAAATATGAAGAAAGATCCCCAGTTGAGAGGAAGGGTTAGAGAATAGTGTGTGTGGATTAAAGAGATCTTAAACTCACCTGATAAGGGAGGCTTGGTCAGAACAGAGAGGATTAGGACTGTAGCATCCTCAGAACAGCATTTCTGGCTCCTAACTACTGAGTATTAGGGCAGTGAAGTTGGAATTGATCAGCATTGAGGATCAACTGCCTCAAGGTCCCATCATCTTCCATCTACAAAATGACATAACTATTCTTGCTCCTATTTTTCTTCAACTTATCTCCTGGAAAGTGGTGGAGGACATAGATGCACTGGAGGCAATAGGGGGTTACTGCTTAATGATAAGGGCCCATCATATTCTACCTTCTTAAGGATCTCAATTCCTGGTTCAACATCTGAGCAAAGAGGGCAAGATGCATGAAGAGGATCACTCTTAGTTT
This sequence comes from Myrmecobius fasciatus, assembly GCA_023553655.1. Lineage (NCBI taxonomy): Eukaryota > Metazoa > Chordata > Mammalia > Dasyuromorphia > Myrmecobiidae > Myrmecobius > Myrmecobius fasciatus. The sequence goes on along the minus strand of JAJPUD010005679.1, from coordinate 80,945 downwards.
AGTAGCTCTTATTTCTGTTGAGTTTAAAACTGTACTTGAGGGCAGAACTTAGAAAGAATAGGTAGAAGTTCCAATATTTAACTAGAGCTAATTAAATTTTCTGAGTGTTCCCCACATTCCCCACAATGGAGAAGGATGACTTAGAGTGACAATCCTCTTATCTCCATCATATAAGTTGGGGAGGGGATTCCTTCAAGGAACTGACCACTGGCCCTAGACATCCCTAAATCAAATTCTGCCATTCTCTGATTTTCTGTGGCAATAGGAATAAAAATCAAAAGACAATTAAAACAGTGAACAAATACCTTGTTGCTACATCAATGGAAAAAAAAATGAATCCCTGATCATTACTGATTGATGTTAGAAATTTTCACATTTTGCTATTGTTCAATGCCAGAGAAATTACAGTGGTCAGAGAATATGTTAGCAAAGCCTTGTTTAGAGAAAGGCCTTTCCAATGACCAGAAATGGAGTATTTGGGGGAATTAAATTCAACTTTTCTGTAAAAATTGAACCTGAAAGGGAAGGGGGTATTTTTTAGACCTGAAAAGGACCATAGAGATTATCTATTCTTACCACCTCAATTTGCAAAAGGGGAAGAAAGCTAACAGAGGAAAAAGGAAGGAAACAAGCATTTATTAAGCATCTTCTGTGGACCAAACACTATTCTAAATGACTTATAATTATTTCGTTGGATCCTCACAACAACCCTAAAAGGTAGATGAGAAGTGAAGTGATTTGCCCAGTCACACAGTTAGTAAC
>JAJPUD010005679.1:55760-80173 GCA_023553655.1 Myrmecobius fasciatus | reverse complement strand
TTAATTTCTCTGTGCCTACATTAATTTATCTATAAAATAGTTTGATAATATTTGTGCTATCTACCTATCCATAGACAGTACTTCAATAATCCTGTAAGGAGGGAGAGAGAGAGAGAAAGAAAGAGATAGAGAGAGAGAGAGAGAGAGAGAGAGAGAGAGAGAGAGAGAGAGAGAAGAGAGAGAGGAATAGGTGGATGGGTGGATAGATGGATAGATAAATGGATAGAAAGATAGATATATGGATAAATATAGATATATATGTGTGTATACCACATACATGTATGTAGATAGGCACAAAGATGTATGTATGTGTTGTATGTATGTGATACACACACATACACACACATATATATATATGTATATGTATATATGTATATAATTTAAGTGACTCCAGTAATTTAAATCACATATTGGTACACATTGAAATGCTTGTGAACCAGAAAATACAGTAAAAATAAAATTACTTAAAATATTTTAAATGATATAATTATTAATTGCTAATTCAATTGGATGTTATTTATTTATTTACTTCCCTTAGTAGTCTGTTCCCTAAAAGTATTCACAGGAATTGGGGCAGATTCTAATGGACTTATTTGGTGATCCCCTGGTATGATAGTAACCTGGCTACCCATGCCTATCAACCCTTTATATTTAAATGAATGGCAGGATGGAGGTGGGGGTGAGCCACAGGGCTTTTGAGACCTCCCCAATGCTAGTTGTACTGAGATAATTTTATAGGTACTCACAAAGAATGATGATCAATTGTCTCCTTATTTACGTTGTATGGAAGACTCTGCGCCAAAACTTATGATTCTAAAACCTGACACTCTAATGTCTCGCCTCTGAATTTTGGTGGAGGAGTCTAATTCTTTCTCCCCTTACTATCTCCTGTTGGAAATCCCTCCCTTTCTTCAAGACTATGTTTAAATCATGTCTTCTATAAGAAGCCTTTCTTGGTCTCTTCAGTTGCTAATGCCTCTTCATCCAAGGCTCTTTTATCTTGGCTCTGCTTTTATGTTTCTTATGTACATGTAAATGCCTTCCTATTGCTATCCATATTATAGAATACAGACTCTTTATGCTGGGACAGCTTCATTTATCTTTGTATTCCCCTATGTCTCCTATAGTACCTATCACATGAGGATAGGGATCAAGCCTGGAAAAGTGATTTCACTAGTATAGGATATGGTAGATGTTTAAAATACTTAATAAACTCTTTGCACAGGTTTACTCCTCACATCCATAATGCACTCCCTCCTCAACTCCATTTCTTATAATGAATAGCCTCTTTTAACTTTCAGTAAATGTGCCACTTCTTACTAAAGAAGGCTAATTCCCAATCATTTTAGTTGTGAGGGTTCCACTAGTAGCACATGAGCGAGCCTATTCCACAAATATCCTAACAGTTATCATTTTCCTTTTGTGTCATCTTTGCCAGACTGACTACTATGAGATAAAACATCAAAATTATTTTGATTTAAATTTATATTATTATGACTTGGAGCATTTTTCCCCATAAGATTGTTGATAGCTTTCATTTCTTAATCTGAGAACCACTAGCTCTTTGACCTTTTATCTATTGGAGAATGGTTCTTATTCATATAAATTTGCATCATCAGTTCTTTCTGTATCTTAGATAATAGGCTTATACTAGAGGCATTTTCTGTGAAGACTTTTTTCCCCAAAATTGTTTCCCTTTGTATTGTAATTGCATTGATGTTGCTTGTGCAAAAGCTTTTCAATTTTATGTAACAAAATATTGTTCATTTCATCTTGTATAATCATCTTTATGTCTAGTTGAGGTTAGGAATTTTTCCTCTAATCATAACTGTAAAGTAGCTACTTCCTTCATTCTTCTAGTTTTTTTAATAATCTAAGTTTTTATGTTTAGATCACATATTTACTTTTAATTTGTCGAAATATGTGGTAGAAGGTCTTGGTTTATATCTATTTTCTATAAGACTGCTTTCCATCAAAGAGAGTATTTATCCCAGTAGTGACTCTAGATTTATTGAACAGTGTACTACCATGTTCAATTGCTTCTAAAAACTACCTCTTCTGACTTTTAGGGGTGGGTTTGGTCCATTTACTCACTGTATACATATATCATCCTGAAATTAGACTGCAATCTGAAGGAAGATGTCATTTTTCAATTCTGAATCACAAGCATCTACGCACAGTACATTGTAATAGAAAGCATTTAGTTAACAATTGTTAAATTGAATATGCCATTTATTGTCATTTCATAGAGAGAGACCCTTGTCAAAAAAATGCTCCTTGTACTAAATCAGAGGCCTGAGTTTATTTGTAACAAAAAGGACACTTGGGGAAGAGTGTAGAGCAGAGAGAAATGATTACTGTATAAAAATAAAAGGCAACAATAAAACCTTTTAAAGGGAAAGAACCCCTACTATTTTCAAGGTCTAATGCTGTGGTGGAGGAAGATAAATCTTGCTCTTAGACTTATTTGTATCCATTATAATGACTCCTGGTATTTAATCTAAGTTTGAATCTTCACTCTCATACTTAAATGGACAACTTGGACAACTCAGATCTCATGAACCTCTAATCCCATTTTGTTCTCTGTTCATGAACCCCAACATTTGAAAATTGCCATTTCATAATCCAATCATGTAGCACCTACTGTAATACCAGTAATATATAGCATCGTGCCTAGCACACAGTGAATGCTGAAAAAAACTTATTGATTCATAATTTTCTGAAGAAAAGAAATAGGTCAACTATTTCCATATGGAGCTATTGATCTCTAGCCATCTACTAAGCCTCCTTCTAACTACCTTTCCAAAACTTTAGGGTATGGGGGCACCTAGGTGGTGTAGTGGATAGAGCACCAGCCCTGAAGTCAGGAGGACCTGAGTTCAAATCTGGTCTCAGACACTTAATACTTCCTAGCTGTGTGACTCTGGGCAAGTCACTTAAACCCAGTTGCCTTAGTAAAAAAAAACAAAAACAAAAACAAAAAACCCCAAAACTTTAGGGTATGTTTAGGTACTTAGGATTCTCATACCATAGATATCAATACCTCATAGAAAATAATAGAGAAAAGCATGTTCAGGACCGTGTCTTGTTTAGAGGCAGGCTCTAAACAACAAGAAGAAACAGTTCTCTCCTCCAGTTCACTGCTTCAGTGAAATTCATAAAATCTGAATGTCTGAGAACTTGAGACTTCCCTAATTTCAGCTGCAGTCTATAAGCTCCAGGAACTGCATCTCTAGTCTCTGGAAGTCCTTATCTCCATCTAATCAATCCCCAACAGTTACAGTAGTGGTAGCAATAGACATTCTTCTCAACCCCTCCAGTCTACCCCATGACAAGCCAGTAATCCAACTCATTTTCATAGCTCTCATAGACATCAAATGATTCTTATGACTTTCAAGGGCAATGGAAGAAAAAGAAAAGCAGTCTATCAGAGAAATCTGATGGTGTAATGAATATAATACACAGCCTGGAGTCAGGGAGACCTGAGATCAAATCCAGCTTTAAACTACCCAAATGACCCTAGCAAGTCACTTAACCTCTCCAAACCTTAGTTTTCTCAACCGTAAATTGGGGGTCATAATAGCATCTACTTTGCAGAGTTATTGTAAAGATCAAATGAGATAATATTTATGAAAAGCACTTTGTACAGTGTCTGTTACATAGTAGGTTCGAATTATTTGTTTATTGCCTTCCCCCTCCAAGAACATGCAGTATGTAGATTTTGTACTCCTTTCTTTTCAAATATGTGGGCTTTCTGCCCACAAAAATACATGCTTCCCAAGAAATCTGGTGGAAATGAAGAATTGAAGGAATAATCATTCCTTTGTGTACACCAAAAACAACAGAAAATTGTTTACCAGTCTCTCCCCAAATAATCACCTCTAGCCCAAAGATGATAAAAGAAATGAGAGCAAGGCATGGGTTACATTTATCTTTGTTGTTCATGTCATAATAATGTTTCATTACATTCGTATAACACATTTTATTCAGTGATTCCCCAGTTATTGGGCACACAGTTTATTTATAATTCTTTGTCTTTGATAATAATACTGCTATAAATATTTTTAGACAAACGGGCCCTTTCTTGTGGTCAAGAACACTTTGGATCTTTGGGTCAAGAGTATGACACAAGTTTGACACAAGTTTCTTAGATAATTCTCTTTTACTTTTCAAATTACAACAATTTATAATTATACCAATAATGAATTATCCTCCATACTTTTAGCACAGCATTGTCAATACTATTTTTCTCCCATATTAGTATTGGCAATGCTGTGCTAAAAGTATGGAGGATAATTCACCTTTTTTTTGCCAAATCAGTTGATACTTCAAAGTAGCTCTACTAACTTGTTTCTCTAATAGCAGCTTTGAGCTCTTTTTTAGATGATCATCACTGATTTCTTCTTTTTGAAAATTGGCTGATTATACCCTTTGACCACTAAGTGCCCATTAGACTTTTTAAAAATTGAATTTTTATAAAAATTTTTAAAATCACCAAATGTATCTACCTAACTATCACAGAAGATCATTCCTTATCATGAAGAATATAAAAGAAAGGGGGGGGGGTGTTAGCAAAAAATAACATATTGAACAGTTTGACTTTCTATGCAGTATTCTATAACCTTTTCCTTAACCTGGGCAAAAAAGTAAGGGGAGGTGCTTTTTCATAATTTTATGGCTTAGCCATGATAACCTCACAGAATTTAGTTTTATTTGTTTTGTTATTGCTATTGGTCTTTCCAATTACAGTATTGTTTTGTGCACATTGTTTTAATGGTTCATTTACTTCATTTTACATTAGTTTACATGCCTTCCCATGCTTTCCTCTACATAAATCATATTCATTGTTTATTCCAATAGATTCATATTTTATTACATTCATGTACCATATCAAATCCCTATAACACTTCCTATTCTTGCTATTAACTCTGCATTTAGATATCATTTACATTTTATCACATTTTTTTATTTTAATGTATATAGCTATCAGTACAATAACACATATATAATTATAAAATTAAATATACACACATTTAGTGTACATGTTCAAAAGTTCTTTACTTGTGGGGAAATAAAATAAGGATATTTAGAAATAAGTCCTACAGAATAAGTAGCAAATCAAACAAACATTTATAGAATCCTACTATGTGGCACATAAAGACATCAATGAAACTATCTCTTCCCTTCAAAGAGATTACATTCCATAGTGGGGAGACATAATGTTCAGATATAAAATGATATGAAAACTAACATATTTGGAAGGAGGCATGATCAGCTAGGAAGATAAGAAAAAAACTTCATGTAGATAACAAGTAAAGGTATAGTTGATTTATGAATGAAATCAGAAGTTCTAGAAGAGAAAGGTAAGGTAGGGCATTCTTTCCCAAGTACTCCTCAACAGCCTAGGCAAAAGCAAAGAGAAGACATTTGGTGTGAACACAAGAGGAAAATCAGTCTTTAGACTTCAGAAAGTGTGAGGTAATAAAGGATAAGGCTGGAAAGATAATTAGGAAGCAGAATATATTCCCCCTGTTTGATATATAAAGCCCTTTGCAATCTAACTCCAATCTGCCTATTACACAGTACCTACATTTTATCTAGATTAGTCTATTTGCTACTCTACATGTATAATGCCACATGTCCCACCCCTGCATCCTTGCACAAGCTTTCCTCCATACCAAGTATTCATCCTCCTCATCTCTTCCTCTTGGTATTCCCAGCTTGCTTCATGACCTTTGAAACAAGATTCAATCTTATCTTTCAGACTGTTTCCTTTCAGATGTTTCCTTCTCTTCCAAAAATTTGTATTTGTTTTCTATGCACTTATTTGTACGTATGTTGAATACATGTTTTCTTTGACTAGTAGAATGTAAATTCCTTAAGGGCAAATATTTTTTTTTCATTTTTATCTTAAGTTTCCAGCCCCTAAAAATACCTGGCATTTAGTAGATCCTTAATAAATGCTTGTGGAATTAAATTGAACTAATAGAGATTATTTTGATATACATTTTTGTTTAAAATCTTGCTTTTGTAATCTAATCCACTAATAAGCTTCTCTATTTTTTAAAGTCTGGTACCAAATAGTTTTGTAAAAATACGATTTGATACAACAATTTGATATTTGACAAAGCCATTTACTTTTTTTCTATTTTACATTATTTCTTCTAATTTTATAAATTCATCCTTCTTCCATAAGAACTTTGTTATTATTTTATTAAATTCTATGAAGTATTCCCATGGTATTTAATTTCAGAAGGTCCTGCTCCAATTCTTCTATATGACATGAGAATAGCAATGAGTTCTTTTTCTTTTTAATAATGCCTTTCAATTTTGAAAGTACAAGCAAAGATAATTTTCAACATTACCCTTGCAAAACCCTGTGTTCCAAGTTTTAATCCTTCCCTTCCCCCCTCCTTCCCCGGGACAGCAAACTATCCAATATATGTTAAATATGTGCAATTCTTCCATACATATTTGCACAATTATCATGATGCACAAGAAAAATCAGATTTAAATAAAACAAACACAAAAATGTTTGTGGCAGCCCTTTTTGTAGTGGCAAGAAACTGGAAATTGAAAAGATGCCCATCAATTGGAGAATGGCTGAATAAATTATGGTATATGAATGTTATGGAATATTATTGTTCTGTAAGAAATGATCAACAGGAGGATTTCAGAGAGGATTGGAGGGACTTGCATGAACTGATGCTGAGTGAAATCAGCAGAACCGGGAGAACATTATACACAGCAACAAGATTATACTATGATCAATTTTGATGGACATGGTTCTCTTCAACAATGATGTGATTCAAACCAGTTGTTCTGCGATGAAGATAGTCATATACATCCAGAGAGAGGCCTGTGGGAACTGAGAGTGAACCACAACACAGCATTTTAATGCTTTCTGTGAATATTTCCAAGCATTTTGTTTTCCTCCTTAGGTTGTTTTTTTCTTCTTCTCTTTCTAGATCTGATGTTTCTTGTGCAGTAAGATAACTGTATAGATATGTATACATGTATTTTATTTGTCATATAATTTATCCTATTTAGCATGTATTAGATTACCTGTCATCTAGGGGTGGGGGGCAGGAGGGGAAAAGCTTGGGAAAAAAAAAGTTTTTGCAAAGGTCAATGTTGAAAGGTCACTCATATGTTTTGTAAATAAAAAGCTTTATATCAAAAAAAAAAAAAAAGAAACAATACAGATCCAAGAAACTTGTAATTTGTAGTCTTAAAAACTTGTGGTAAAGAAAAGTAGTTATTTGCCCATAAACATGTAGGCAATATTTGATAGTAGAGAAAATAAATAAAATAAATATTACTTCTGGAAAGAAAAAAAAACAAACATAACAAAAAAGGTGCGTATACTATGTTGTGATCCATGTTCAGTCCCCATGGCCTTCTTTCTGGAAAGAGATGGCTTTCTCCATCATAAGTCCATTGGAATTGGTCTGAATCACCTCATTGTTGAAAATAGCCAAAAACATCAGAGTTGATCATCATATAATTTTTTTTTTGCCAGTGTGTGCAATGTTCTCTTGGTTCTACTTACTTCATTTAGTATCATTTCATGTACATCTTTCCAGGCTTTTCTGAAATCATCCTACTGATCATTTCTTATAGAGCAATAGTATTCCATAATAAATACATACATATATATGATGTATATATATATATATATATATATATATATACCATAACTTATTAAGCCATTTTCCAACTGATGGATATCCATTCAATTTCCAGTTCCTTGTCACTACAAAAAGGCCTGCCACAAACATTTCTGCACATGTGGGTCCTTTTTATTTTTATGATTTCTTTGAGATACAGAGCCACAGGGCAGAAAGTTGATATAGTGGATAGAGCATCAGCCCTTAAGTCAGGAAGATCTGAGTTCAAATCTGGCCTCAGACACTTAACACTCCCTAGCTGTGTGACCCTGGACAAGTCACTTAACCCCAATTGCCTCAGAAAAAAAAAGATACCCAGCAGAGACACTGGTGTATCAAAGGATATGAACAATTTGATAGCCCCCTTTGGGCATAGTTCCAAATTGCTATCTAGAATGGTTGGATCAGTTCACAACTCCACCAACAATGTATTAGTGTCCAGTTTTCTCATATCCTCTCCAATATTTATCATTATCTTTTCCTGTCATTTTAGCCAATCTGAGAGATATAACACTGAGTTCTTGAAGGCCATGCCAGTCGACTATAAGAACTGATGAGTTCAATTAAGTAGAAAATTTGTAGCTGCAAAAAAAAGAAACAAAGTTACCAAATAAATGGTCTTTTGAGCACCCTTTCTCATTCTTTAGTGGTCTTGCAGAACCAAAAACAACACCAGGAAAATAATTGCATCCTATTAACCAATATCAATTGCTGAAGATAAGAAGGTAGAAAAATTCTAAGAAGGTTTTGATAAGACCCACCAAATTAAATCAAAATATATTCATTGCTATGGCAGGCATAGAAGAAAAAGATTAAAAAACAAGAAAAAGATGAATCACAATCTTAATTTTTAAAAAAAAGTCCAAAGACTTGTAGGAAAAAGATTATATTTTTGTCATGAATATTTTCTTTAAGAATGGAGTTAAGAAGCTTTGGATGTAGTGAACATTCTTTGAAACTCTCTTTTATGTGTATAATTCTTATTAGAATGTATGCTTCTTCAGGGTGGAGACTTTTTTTGTTTGAATTTACTTCTCCAATGTTCAGCACTGTCCTTGGCACATAATAAGCCTTAATAAATTGTTACTAACTCTTGATTGAAGAGGAAATTTTGATAATTTTTTGTGGATTTTTTGTGTATCCTGTTACTTTGTTAAAGCTAGTTATTAATCTTAACTTTTTGCTGATTCTCATGGGTTTTATCTGTCAATTTTCAAATTATATTCTCTTCAAAGATATTTTTTGATCTCAATTCTTTTTTCTTTTTTTTTTTTACATTTTTGGACTTTCTATTCATAAAATAGTAATGATAATGGAGTTCAGTGATTTATGCTAGGGTTCACTTATCTCTGATAAAGTTTCTGGTTATTCTACATCAAGTAATTTTAGCTATTGGTTTTTGTCATATTAAGGAAAACTCATTCTTGTCCTTTAGGAAGTTTTTAATAAATTAGTTTATTTTATTTAAAGTCTTTTCTTCAGCTATTTACATAATCCAAAACTTTTATTTTGTGATTAATTTTATATGTTGCTGTTTTCTAACATCTATCCATATTTTTGTTCCTAATGCAAATTTTAAGCAATCATAATTTTTTGGCAAATTGCTGTAATCTCTGTGCCAAGATTTTATTTAATATTTTTGCATCAATATTCATTAGATTTGTCTAACAAGACTCTATTTATCTCATAGGAGTGCTATATTGTTTTATTTTTAAAACTAGTTTATATGACATGGAGATTCATTAATGAGGGACTTTGACATGGTACTTAGAAGGCTAACAGTCAGGAAGACATAGGTTCAAATCCTTTCTCTTCCACTTACTAATTGTGTGACTATTAGCAAGTCAGCAAATATTCCATAGGCAACTCTCTAAGACTCTAAGTTACAGACAAGTTTCTTATCTTTTTGGAAAGATTTTCCATGCTAAGAATTCCTAACAAGAATAAAATCAAAGGTTCAAATTGCACCATTACCCATACCATTATAAAAAAGACAGGGGCAGTGGCAGCACCTTTAGGAGCTTTCAGCCAAGAAATGACAGTAAGAAGGCTGGACAAGTGATCAGAAAAAAACTACAGAGGATGATTTGCTGGCACTGGGTGCAGTTGGTAGTGATTAGCAGCTCTATATCCCATACAGAATTCTGGGTCACAATTCCAGGATGAGTACTTGTGGTTGGACATAAGAGAGCAGGGATTTACATTGTAGCTCCAACATGAAGAGTAATGCTAGACCCCAGCTTTTGGGATAAGAAATCACTATTTGACAAAAACTGCTGGGAAAATTGGAAACCAGTATGGCAGAAACTAGGCATTGGCCCACACCTAATACCTTTTTACCAAGATAAGGTCGAAATGGGTTTATAATCTAGACATAAAGAATGATATTATAAACAAATTAGAAGAAGACAGGATACTTACCTCTCAGATCTGTGGAGGAGGAAGGAATTTGTGACCAAAGAACAACTAGAGATCATTACTAGATATCACAAAATATATAATTTTGGTTATGTCAGGTTAATTTTTTTTTGTACAAACAAAACTAATGCAGACAAGATTAGAAGGGAAGCAATAAATCGGAAAAAGATTTTTATATTCAAAGGTTGTGAGAAAGGCCTCATTTTTAAAATATATAGAGAATTAACTCAAATTTATAAGAATTCAAGCCATTCTCCAATTGACAAATGGTCAAAGGATATGAACAATTTTCAGATGAAGAAATTGAAACTATTTCTAGTTATATGAAAAGGTGCTCCAAATCACTATTGATTAGAGAAATGCAAATTAAGACAACTATGAGATACCACTACACACCAATAAGATTGGCTAAGATGACAGGAAAGAAAATGATGAATGCTGGAGGGGATGTGGGAAAATTGGGACATTGATACATTGTTGGTGGAACTGTGAATGGATCCAACTATTCTGGAGAGCAATTTGGAACTATGCTCAAAAAGTTATCAAACTGTGCATACCTTTTGACCCAGCAGTGTTTCTACTGGGCCTATATCCCAAAGAGATCTTAAAGAAGGGAAAGAGACCCACATGTGCAAAAGTGTTTGTGTAGTGGCAAGAAACTGGAAACTGAATGGATGCCCGTGAATTGGAGAATGGCTGAATAAATCATGGTATATGAATGTTATGGAATATTATTGTTCTGTAAGAAATGACCAACAGGATTATCTTAGAAAGGCGTGGAGAGACATGAATTGATGCTAAGTGAAATGAGCAGAATTAGGAGATCATTATACATGGCAACAACAAGAGTATGATAAATGATCATGATAATCAATTCTAGTAGATGTGGCTCTCTTCAACAATGAGATGATTCAAACCAATTCCAATTGTTCAGTGATGAAGAGAGCCATCTACACCTAGAGAGAGGACCATGGGAACTGAATGTAGACCACAACATAGCATTTTCACTCTATTGTTGTTTGCTTGCATTTTGTTTTCTTTCTCAGTTTTTTTTCCCTTCTTGATCCAATTTTTCTTGTACAGCAAGATAACTGTATAAATATGTATACATATATTGGATTGAACATATATCTTAACATATTTAACATTTTTGGACTATTTGCCATCTGATGAGGTGGTGGGGAAAAGGAGGGTATAATTTGGAACAGAAGGCTTTGCAAGGGTCAATGTGGAAAAATTACCCATGCATATGTTTTGTAAATAAAAAGCTTCAACAAAAAAATGAAAAAAACAATGAAATTAGAACTTTTTGTCTTTTGGAATTTGGCTAAAGCACATTGTTTTATTCCAGCCTCACTTTATATCTGTATGTGTCCCAATGCAGTAGGTATCTCAGTGAAGGCAAGTTATTGTTAGCTTATGTTTTCTAATCTATCCTACATGTTCATTTTAAATAAGTTCAATTCATATTTTCAAGGTTATGGTGCTAAGTTTGGGTTTCTTTTTATTTCCTGCAATATTTCTTGGTCTTATCAGTACAAAGTACAGCTTGTTCCACTATATTAGTCTAATTCTAGTCCAAGAACAACTAAATAGACACATATACTCTCTTTTTCCCCTATTTACACAAAACACAGTTCCAGGAATTTTAGTTTTACTGATATAATCTGTTTTAAGTTTCCCTTTCTTATCCTTGAGTTAGTGATGAGATTTGGGAAATACACTCTTTCATCACCTTGACTTTTTCATTAGTTTGTCCTTTATTTGTACCACCTAAATTCAAAGTATCATTATCCTCCTTTGCCACTTGTTCTTCCTATTCTGGGTCATCTGCTTTACTTGTGCCACTGCTATAGGTCATTCCCCTCAATCCACAGCCATTGATTCCTCATTTTCCTTCTTATAAGATAGAACTTATGAGGAACAATAGCCGTTATGCTATGAGGTGTCATATACTAATAATTCCTCACTTTAAAATTCCTACATTGTTAGGATTTCTCTTCATGATTGATATACATGTTAAATCCCTGCCTGGAGCTGATTGCTTTTTAAGGAAATCTATAGTTTTTACTAGATATGTAATTTTGAGATAAAGGCTAATTTCCCTTGTTTTTTGATATATCTCTTTCAAGCTTTGGTACTGTCCATCAATTGGATTTGGAATCAAGAAGTTCAAATCCTACACCAGATATTTGTTATCCTTTATAATGCTAAGTTAGTCTCACTGAGTTTTGTCCTCTAGATCTGTTGCTATAATTTGTGCTTTTAAAAATTTGTTTTGCTTCATTTTCATTTTCCATTAGGGCATTATTTTCTGCTGAGAATCTAGTTCATCAAAATTTCTCACCCACTACTTCCACCTGCATTTTGTATTTGTCTCTTACTTTCAATTGATTTTACTTTCATCTTCATAAATATTAGATTTACTTAACTGTTTAACTAATAATCTCTCTGAGGATTCTTTGCCATAAATTCAATTCACTTTAGGGGTGATTACTCTTTTCTTCAGGAAACTTTTGGCAAAGTTGTGGGGCTTGGAGGAAGACCTGCACATTAATGTACTACTGGTAGAAGTTTGTATTGGTTTAACTACTCTGAAAAATCAGTTCAGAATTATACTTTTAAAAAATGACTAAAATATCCTTATCTTTTGGCTCACAAATACCACATCTAGACATATACCCTCAAAAAAGTCAAAGATAGAAAGAAAGGCCGCATATATACCAAAATATTTATAACAATATTTTTCATAGACCTAGAAATCAAAAGAATGCTGATTAATTGGGAAATGATTAAATAATTTGTGGGTATATGAATGTAATGGAATACTACAATGCTATAATACAGAAATGATGATTATGAAGAAACAAGGAGAGGAAGACTTAAATGATCTGATATAAAATAATTAAGAAGAACCAGGAAAAATAATATAAGTGATTACAAAAAGATATATGAAAAGAACAGTAAATCAAAATAAAATCTGAATTCTACAGTAAAGCAATCATGTAGCTCCTCCTCAATCTATTTGCTGCCTTCCTCACCATAGCAGGCATTCTAAACTTTTTCTTATCTCCTCAAAGCATTCAATCTCTATGCAAGCCATTCTAGTGCAGCTCTGGCCCCAGCTCCAGCCTCAACCCCAACCCCAGCACTAGCAAAGCAGGACTCTTGCTTTAGCATCATAGATCTTATAACAACCGTGAGGCAGGGACACTTATAACAAACAGTTCTAGGGCAGAAAAGAGTGCTTTTGTTCAGGTCCCTAGAAGGATCTTTGAAAAGAGGTGCACAAATCCCTGAAATATTGGACAGTGCACACCCCATTCTGGAAACAGATCCCTACTTTAACAGAGTAGATGACAAAAAAAGTTCTGACCACAAAAAGTTATCATGATGACAAGGAAGATCAAAACATACACTCAGAAGAAAATAACAAAATCAAAGCTCTTACATCCAAAGCCTCCAAGAAAAATAAGAATTGGTCTCAGGTCATGGAAGAACGCAAAAGGGATTTTAAAAATCAAATAAGAGAAAGAAAGAAATGAAAAATTAGGAAAAGAATTGAGAATGGCCAAAAGGAAAAGCTAATGAGGAGAAAAATACCTTAAAAAGCGAAAAAAAAAAAAAAGAAAGAAAGGAAAAAAAAGAAAAAAGAAAGAATTCTCACTATTTCCTTATTACATTCATATATTCACAAATTGTTTAATCATTTCCCAATCAATCAGCATTCTTTTGATTTCTAGATCTATGAAAAATATTGCTATAAATATTTTGGTATATAAGTGGACTTTCTATCTGACTTTTTTGGAGGTAGGTGTGGTATTTGCGAGTCAAAAGATAAAGATATTTTAATCACTTTTAAAAATATTACAATATTCATTTATTTGAAGATGGGGTGTCCCTTCTCTTTACTAAGTCCAATTCTTCTACATGCACCAACACCTCATCATTTCTTATATACTCTAGGAGAATATTATTGTCCTTCTTTTAATCTTCAATATTGTGTTTCCTTATCTTACTGATTTTTCCTTTGCTGTCTACAAATATTCTGAATCTTCACTATCCTTTAAAAAATCAGTTACCAGTTCCTAAGATCTCTTATCATTCTTTTCCTCTGACTCTTTTTTTAGTCACACTTCTTGAAAAAGTCATGTACATTTGGTGACTTCACTGTCACTTTTAACTCTCTGCAGTCTAGCTCATTTCCTCATCTCTAAATTGAAACTATTTTCTGCAAAGTTACCAATGCTTTCCCCATTGCTGGGTTCATTGATTTTTTTTTTAAATCATTCATCTTGATGTGCTTTCATACTTTGACATTTTTGATCACTGTTTGCTCCTGAATACATTCTTTTCTAGGATTTTCTGACATTGTTTTGTTTTGAATCTCCTCTTACCTCTCTGATCATTCTATCCCATTCTCATTCATGTCATATCCACTAACTGTGGCCCAAGGCTTTGTCTTCTATTTGTTTTGAAATGGAGTAGTCATTCTCAATCCTCTTCACCCAACAACCAATTTTTTCTTATTGAGCAGAGTTAAGTTCAAAATACAAATGCCTGTCATTGATTCTTGCATTTGTTGAATGATAAAATTATTATAAAAGCAAATTGAAAAATTATTAAATGCTTTGTTTTCAGTTTTAAAAAAGCAGCTTTCTACACAATTGAAGTCTTTTATCACTGCTATATTATCTCTTTTCCATACTTCAGATATTTTTCTTGAACTCCATTATTTCCTCTTTCTGTCACATAATTTATAACATAATACAATGATGATATCATTTGTAGTTCAGTGTCCATTATTATTTACATAAATCTTCATTGACATGTTTACCTCTTCTATTTTCTTGATTTCTTGAAATATTATAGATATTTGCTAAACAGTACAAATCCACCTCTGATCTCTTATTTATTCTTTTGTTTGTTTGTTTGTTTACTTTTGCATTATCTGTGATTGCCAGGTACTTCCTAGTAGATCTGCAAGGCCAATGACTAAGTTGTAGAAACACGGTTATAATATTTTTCCTTGGCTTTAGGAATCTTTAGACATTTATGTCTGTATGTCCTTTATCTATCAGTTTCAAACTGAATTTGGGGATCCAGAATCAATGTTAAAAAGGAGGCACAGAAGTTAGAAGCCAACTTGGAAACAACCTTCCTCTCCCCCTATGTGGTAGATAGAAGACCCAATAATTTCAAACAAAGGGCTATAGAAAAGGGAGAGTGAGAATTTTGCTTAGGGAACCAACTCCCTTTCTCCAAATTTAGACATTTTGCTTACTAAAACTATTCTTATCTCCTTCACATACACCATGTGTTCCCAATTGGTCAAAATGTAACCACATAGATTTTATGCCTAACACATTTCTTACAGTATATAAGGGAGATACTAATTAGATCTTCTGGGTTGGGTGTGAGTGGTTTGCTTTGGTTGGGTCTGCTATTGTACTTTTGAATAATAGCTGCTGTGGCCACTAACCAAAGACAAAAATCAGTACCCTTCTGGGAGGTGGAGGCAGGCTCCTCCTGGGCATCCTGGTTAATCCAGAGCTCAGAGGGAGCTGGTATCGTGGGATATCTGACATCAGTGTGCACCTCTCTAATACCTCACCACCATCAATCAACATCCATCTCCATCAACTACAAGGACTGTGTAAGTATGAACTGTGATTACTTAGTAAAAAGACTGAAGAAGGTTTATAGAGTTTAAAGAGAGGGCTCTGAGATTTAGGTTTTCCTGAAAAGGTATTAGGAGTTGACTTTGAATAGGTGGGAAGTGAGTTCATTTTCCCAAGGCCTATAATTTCTGTCTTGTTCATGTCTTAATACCTAAACCCATTCCTAGCATAACATATAGGGAAAAAAGTAAAGAAAATATTCAAGGGGTATTACCTCTAGACTAACTAGAGTGTTATCAAGAGATATCTGTCAGCATCTGTACTATAAGATATTAACTTGCTAGCTTTACCTTAAAAAACGATTCCTTTCAGATCATTGAGCTTGTAATTCTATGCTGCTAGCACTTTGTATCTTAAGAATTAGAATGAAAGCCAGACTGTTTTATATGTTTAGTTATATTTTCAGGACACTGGATCTGAGGGTGAACAGTAAAAAAACTAACCCTTTGTCTTAACTTTGGTATTTCTGGAGAACCTCACTGCTGATAGAAACTGGTTCCAATTTGTACCTGTGTTTTCTCTTTCTTGGCCTATTTATCACACCAATTACCTGCATAGCCTTGAGCTAATCACTCTTTGATCTTTAGGTTACTTATTTATGAGATGAAAGGACTAAATATATTGTCTAAATACATTATTTTGTAAGGGAGGTAGCTCTTTTTGAGTCTGATATAAACATTAGAAAAGTTTGTTATCTCTCTGGAGTGTTGATCTGAGATATGACAGGGAATCTCCTTTGAATTGGCAAATCTAATAACAACTATCTACTTTTAGCAATTCATGTAAAAACAAATGAGGCTGCCTAAAAGGATTGAGGATTATTAAGTTCTTGGGAAAAAAATAATTCCCAAAACAGAGATTTAGTCAAGAGGAGTCAACAAGCATTTGTTAAGCATTGACATTGGGCAAGTGCTAAAAGGACAAAGACCAAAAAAAGTCCTGCTCTCAAGGAAATTTAAGAGTTGAGAAATGCTTCTTACAGAAGTATGTTTTTTGACTAATATTTAAAAGAGATCAGGGAAACCAGGAAGAGAAGTGGAGAAAGGTTCCAGGCATGGGAGATAGTCAGTGAAAGACATAAATTCAACAGATAAGATGTTATGTAGAAGGAACAGAAAGAAGGACAGTGTCATTGATTTTAGAATAAAATTAATAATGATAATAATAATAATAGTTTTTATGTGACATTTTAACACTTGTAAAATATGTGGAGTAAAGTATAAGAAAAGTGGAAAGGTAAAAAGAGGTCATATTGTGAAGAACTTTAAAAGTCAAACAGAATATTTTATCCTGGAAGTAACAGGGAGATACCAGAGTTAATTGAATAGGGTAGTGGTCATTGCACTTTAGGAAGATCAGTTTAATACCTGTGTTAAGGAAGGACTGAAATGGGAAAAGACAAGGTAAGGAGGCCAATTTTAGAAGGTTATTTCAATGGTCTAGGTGCAAGGTGAGGAGCAACTTCATTAGGATGGTGGCATTATCAGAGGAGAGAAGGGTCTGTTTATATGAGAAATGTTTTGAAAAAAATTGAAGTTGAATATAGGACATAGAGGAGGCCAGGGTGTTAAAAATTTGTTATCTATAGTGAATAGAGGAAGAACAGTTTAGAGACTGCTAGCACACATTGGACAGTAAGCTGCATATGCCTGGGGGAGCATAGGCCACTCTTCCCCAGAAGAGAAAAGATCTATTTTTTTTTAAATCCACCTTCATTTTCTACTTTTTTACCCTTCATCTAATGGAGAGGGGAATGAAGGGGAAGAAAGCTACAATGCTTTTCCTTCCCTCTGGCTCTGAAGATCAGAACTTCTTTATAACCCTTACCTCTTTAAATAGGCTTTTTAGGTTTTCTTGTTATAGGTATAAAATCTCCTTAGTTTTAAAACCAAATATCTATTCAGATCAGTGCTAATATTGCTTGCTTATATGTATGCATCAAGATTGGGAAGGAAGGGAAAAAACTTAAAAGGGAAATCTAAGTTATTGAAGATTTTTATATGCAACTTGAAGCTGCCCATAAGACCTAGTTGAGGACAGGGTTGGAAAGCCACATATTTAATAGGTGGAGTGTGTGTGTGTGTGTGTGTGTGTGTGTGTGTGTGTGTGTGTGAAAGAGAGATACACACACAGAAACAAAGAAAGACATAAAGACAGAGAGACAATTCTTCTGACCAGAGAGAGACAGACAGACAGACAGAGAGATGGAGAGACAGAGAGAGACAAAAACAGAGAGACAAAGAGACAAAGAGAAAGATAGAGAGGCAGAAAGAGACACACACAGATGGAGACACAGTGAGAGGCAGAGACTGAGAGACAGAGAGGAACAGTGAGAATGAGAGAGACAGAGAAACAGAGTCAGAGACACACACACACACACACAGAGAAAAACAGAGAGACAGAGACAGAGATAAAGAGAGACAGAAACACAGAGACAGAGAGAGATTCAGAGAGACAGATACACAGAGAGACACACAGATAGAGCCAAAGCCAGAGTCAGAGAAGACAGATAGACAGTGATACAGAAATAGAAAATCAAAGAGACAGAAACAGAGTATCATTTTGGTGATCAGATCTTCTGCCATATGCTTACCAGTAACTTTGGTAGTTAAACAAGGAAGGGAGAAGTAGCAATTTCCTATTTCCCAATTAGGACACAATCTTCATTAGGCTGGAAAAAGACATACCCTAGAAGGTAATGAGCTGCTAGGGATGCTCTGCCCATGCAAAAGGAAGAGGAGTAAGTTCCTGGGACATACTGATCAAATACTGGTCAAATGAAGGAGTGACAGCCCATAATTCTATGCTTACTAGAACCACTTAGTGGTTACATACAAATGCAAAAAATATTGATAATAAACAGAATGACCTATAAAATTCTTATGAAAGTAGGCAAATTTGATGTCATGTATCATTTGGAGTTGGTAGAATGGAATTTGTGATTATAATATGAAAAAAATAATAGATTAAATAATTGTGGCAGCTTAGCATTATATATTGATGATATTATCACTTATGTTAAAAGAATAACCAGAGAGAGAACTTTGTAAAGAATACTTAGATAGGGATCAATAAAAGGAGGAGAGATAATATGTAAACAATTCATCTAAACAAAATTTGATGAGAAGTTTGGAAAACTAAACAGAATTACAAACCGGACAAGGAAGCAAAATACTGTTATGAAAAAGAAATTCAATTTCTAAGCTCTCTTCTGCTAAAAGCAGAGAAACTAATAAAATGTGGCTTGCCTTAATGCTAACTTTATCTTTCAAAGGTACATGGAGCAACAAGAAAATTGATTCTGACCAATAAGAAGTGATTTGTTGAAGTAAAAATGACAGGAATTTTAGAGAATGTGCTCACTGTCAGAACTGATGACAGAAAAGAACAGGAAATCTGGATGTTTTAAGTCATGCACTCTAGATTCTGAAAGACTAGATTTCCAAAGGCTCAGGGAAAGTGTAAATAAGATCCTAAAATTCATGTTTTGTAAGAGGAATTGCTCAATTCTGAAAATAAGAGCAGAAGTGGTTTACTTGTGGAGAAAAAAAGGAGTTTCCTAAAAACTGATGTCACTTCATAGATCAGAGAAAGCTAGGGGATGCAGGTGGATAGAATGCTGGTCCTATAGACAGAATGAGGAGTTATTTTGCTGTAGATACTAGCTCTGTGATGTTGGGCAAGCCACTTACTGCTTGTTTGGCTCATTTTCCTCAACTGAAAAAGAAGAATAATAATTGCACCTACCTTCCTGGGTTATTGCGAGGAGGAAATGAGAAATTATTTATAAAGTGCTCAGCCCAGTGTCTGACACACAGTAAATGCTGTGTAAATATTGTTGTTGTTGCTGTTATTATTGTTATTACATTAATTGAACGAGTTGAATTTTTAAAGATATGTGTTGAAAATGGAAGGAAGGGCAAATAAATGAGGATAAATACAATATTTTATAAGAATAGAGCCAGAAGTGTTAAAATCCAGAATGAATTTGAGTTGATAAACATTAAGGACAATAAAAAGAGATGCTTATTGTTTTTACTGTTATATTGGGAACAGCAAGAAAATCAAAAAAGGGATAGAACTACATATTATAAATGGGATTATGATTGCAGCTGACCTTAGAAACATGGAGAATTTAACTATTATTTTGCTTCTGTTTTCTCTTTTTTCTCTGTTGTCTTCTGTTTCTTTGTATCCCTCGTACTTAGCACAGTACTTGGAACATAGTAAGTGTTTAATAAATGTTCATCGACTGGTTTATTAGTAATTATTGGCACTCACTTCAAACTTTTTAACCTCAATTTTTCATCTATAAAGTCAGGGTTTTGGAAAAGATGATCTATAAAATCCTTTCCAACACTAAAATTCTCTGTTCCAACATTCAAGTTAATAGTTCCCTTTTAACTCTAATATTCAATGTTCTAAAGTCCATAAAATGGTTTTTATGGAACCTTATAGCTATTATTCTGTCTAATGCTTATTTTGATCTTTAAAAAAAAAGAAAGACTCAAAGCATAAGTGTTCTCCCATACATCCTCAGACTTCCTTTGGGCTTAAGATTTTCTAGAACCATTTTTTCTTGTCACACTTTCTTTTAATCCATTCACTGGAGGATAGGGATCTCAAGGCAAAATTAGAAGGAAAGCCTGGGAGAGGAAGGCTACATTAGAATCAAACTTCCTGCCCTCATTACCTGGAATAGAGAAGAACAGTTGATTTTGATCCAGAAATCAAGAGTTCCTCACAAGAGAAAGAGACAATTCTGCCTAAAGAATCATTTCTTTATCTCTAGTGGAAATTCATTTTCGATGGTGCCTTAAGTTTCCTAACTTCCCATACTTCAATGAATGATCTTTATCATTGGAAAAAAACACAGGCCATGGCAGTTGATATTTTTATACATACTGCCTCCTGTCTCCTTCCTTGGCTTCTAGGATACATAAGGAGGGGATGATCTCTGCCTCTATAGGACTCATAGTCTAGTAGGATAATATCATATGATAAATGCATTGGAGAGTTGCAAAATAAAATGTTAGGCGAAATCTGAGAAGGAAAGTTCATTAGTAAGGGGTGAGATTAGGGAAGGCTTTTTGGAAGAAGTGTCATCTAAATTTTAAAGAATAGGGAAAACTCAACATATAGAGAGAGAGGTACAGAAAGGTATTCCAAGTTGACCTTTCATCTACTTTCTTTCTCAGGTCATTCTACTCTTCTGGTCCCTGTTCTTTATATAATAAGAACAAGAAGCAATGAGATTCAAGTTTTTTCTCTCTTTATTGCTCACCAGCCTCCAGGCTGCTGGGAGCTGTCATGTTTCTCCCCATCGATTAGGAAAAAGTGCTTCTGATTTTGCTTTCCGAGGTATTCACAGTGCCAAAGATGCCTCACTCATCTGCAAGATAACAGAAAAAAATGCTGACTTTGCATTCACTCTGTATAAGCAGTTGGTCTCTCAAGACTCTGATTTGAATGTTTTCTTTTCCCCGTTGAGTGTCTCTATGATCCTGTCTCTGCTGACCCTTGGAGCACACTCTACTACTCGTACTCAGATCCTTGTGGGTCTGGGTTTCAATCTCAAGGAAATTCAGGAAGATGCAATCCACAAATTCTTCCAGAATTTGCTTCTCAATCTCAACATGCCCAATCCTGAGCTCCAACTAAGCATGGGGAGTGCACTGTTTGTTGAGGAAAGGTTCAGACTATTGGAAGAGTTCTCACAAAATGTGAAGACCATGTACATGTCAGAAGCTCTCTCTATTGACTTCCAGTATCCTGTCAGGGCTCAGAAACGCATTAATGACTACATATCAGAACAAACCCAAAAGAAAATTGGGGGTTTGGTCAAAAATGTTGATGCCAACACTATGATGATTCTAGTGAATTACATCTTCTTTAAAGGTAAGTAAGAACTTTGGATCTGGGTCAATGGTGGGGCAGCTGGCGGGGGGAGGATAAAATATTAATAATCCTCAGATTGTTAAAGAAATTTGAAAAGGAAATCTGGATTAATTTTCAAATCCTTATGTATGGAAATATTACCACCTCCTACTGGGGGGAAATATCTTGCAGAGTTTATTTTTTTTTAATTTTTTAAATTTTATTTATTTAATATTTTTATTTCCCCTAGTTACATGTAAAACAAATTTTTACATTGTTTTTAAAACTTTGAGTTCCAGATTTTCTCCCTTTCTCCCCACCCCACTCTGAGCCTTCTTGAGAAGGCACATGTGAAGAGTTATGCAAAACATTACTATGAAAGTCATGTTGCAAAAACAAACAAACCTCAAGAAAAATTGAATAAAAAAAAATTTGTGTTTCAATCTACATTTAGACACAATTAAGTTTTTTTCTCTGGATATGGATAGCATTTTTTATCATAAGTCCTTCAGAGTAGTCTTGGATCATTGTATTACTGAGAATTGCATTTATAGTTCATCAAGGATATGTTTTTAATATCTTCAGAACCACATTACATAAAATTTTTTCCAGTGTTATATAACATTCATCCATATGTTTTAGCATCATATGGTAGAAAGAACACTGGAGATTATTTCAAAAGACAAAGGTGAGAATCCATGCTCTGACATATATTACTTCCCTAGCTGTGTGACTATGAGCAACTTATGTTATTTCTATAACCTCAATCTCTTCATCTGTTAAAAGAGAAAGAATGACAAGGTTGTCCTGGGGAAAGTGCTTTGTATAACTTTGCTCAGGAAAAAAATGTTGAGTTATTTTATGTTATGTTTATGGAAAAGTGAGAGATCATAGAGTAGATAATATTACAATTAAGTAGATTTGGAATCAGACCCAACAAATGTATAATTAATTGCTCATACTGGAAAAAAGTTCCTAATGGAATGCTTCAGGGTTACAACCTTATATCTACCCTTTGCAATTATTTATCATTCATGTCAAAATAGCAGTCAACACAAAGCATGGAGGTATACAACTAGCACGTTGAAAGACAGGCTTTGGATCCAAAAAAAAAAAGACCTTGAAAGGATAGAACAATGGACTGAAGAATAAAACTATTTAACAAGAATTAACATAAACTCCTATACTTAAAGTATGATGCATATAAAAAATAAGCTTAAAATTCCATTTTTATCAATACAGAAAAGGGGTAATATGTTTAGATAAGAGTTCCTATAGGAAAAAATATGACTACATGTATGGTAAGCTCAAGATGAGTCAACAATGTGGCACAACAAGAAAGAGTCAATGCTATCCTGGTCCACTTTAAGAAACTGATGACATCCAGATAAAATAGCATCCAGACCTGCAAAGTTCTGTACCTTGGTAAGGTCATATTTGAATTACACTGTTCAGTGCTGTGTAGTACATTTTAGGAAAGACTCTATGTGATACAGTCTTGATATATTAAGCTGTTTGGAGAGATTCAGTTCAGGGGGAGAAAAGATAATGTGAAATTCTTGCTCTGACTCAGACTTTCTTTTTCACAGAAGAAAAAAATTTTGACTATTGGTCAAAGGTCTCTTTTTTTTCTTTTTTTTTTTTTTACTTTTTTTGTTATTTGATCTTTAGCTTCATGGGAAAGAAATTTTGATCCTAAAAGAACTAAAGAAAAGAACTTCATTGTATCAGAAAAGACAATGGTGAAGGTCCCTATGATGATCCATGAAGATATACACTATTATTTCCGGGATAGGAGCCTCTCCTGCAGTGTGCTGCAAATAGCTTATGCAACAAATGAGACAGCCTTGTTTGTTCTTCCTGACCAAGGGCAGATGAAACGTGTGGAGGCTGCCCTAAATCAAAAAATTATGAAACGGTGGCTCAAGGGACTCAAAAAGAGGTACTGTTCAGATCATTAGCAAATCAGCAATTGATGACTTTTACTTCAATTAATACTTGGTTATTAAGTCTTTATTCCTGTGCTGAAATCTGTCACATGGAGGGTCAACCATAAAATCATAAATGTGTTGGAGGAACCTTGGAACATAGAATGTTACATTTAGAAAAATCTATGAAATTCTAAGCCACAAATCATAGAATATTAAAGACACTATGGGAATATGGGAGATATTAGAATATAGACTGTCAGAACATTGAATCATGGGCAGGTGGATGAAGAATCAGAGATAATGTTGTCTGAAATTTTGATTTTGTGGGCAGGATATCTGATATTGTCCCTGCAGGAAGAGAAAAAAAGGACTTGCTAAAGCTTATTCTTTTTATCAATGAACCAGACTATAATGAAATATTCATATTAATTTTTACCACATTTTTTAACAAAAAAAAAATCAGGATTTCCAAAATGCTTTCATTTTAGGCCTCATCAAGATGAACTTTGACTTGATAATCTAAAAATTCAGAGAGATAAAATGGAGTAGTAGTAAGAGCGCAGGATGAATATAGACCAAAAGTTACATGATATATGTGAACTACCATTGTTTTATCATCATTGTAGTTTTTATTAATGATGCATCAATAAGCCGGGGCAAGTTATTTTATTTCTCTGTAGTTTTTGACATTTTTAAGCATCCCTTTCTTTTGGATATGTTTTTCCTCCTTTGGATTCAGAATGACCACAGCATCCTGTTTCTCTTCTCATTTCTCTATATGGCCTTCATTCTCTCTCTCTCTCTCTCTCTCTCTCTCTCTCTCTCTCTCTCTCTCT
>JAJPUD010005679.1:0-55750 GCA_023553655.1 Myrmecobius fasciatus | reverse complement strand
TCTCTCTCTCTCTCTCTCTCTCTCTCTCTCTCTCTCTCTCTCTCTCTTCCTCGCTTCCTCCTTCCCTCCCCCCCCTCTCCTTTAATGTAGAAGTTATCCAAGTGTTTTTCCTTGGTTCTCATTTCTCTTAGTAATTTTGTAGAAAAACTGATAAATTTCACTCCTTCAAGTACTGCCATAGTTTTAATGTTACTTGGTTTTCCAGATGATCCATATTCATCTTTTTTAGCAAGTATATAAGCTGAATTTGAAGTTACTTAGTCCTACCACCAATCTCTTAAAAACCATCCAACTTGGCATGAGTGAGAATGTAAATCAGTGAATTACTGTTAGTGCACAATTATAAATTTCTCCAAGCTCATAATCTAGATTTCTCAATGACCTGCCATTTCAAAGCTAGGACCTCTAGTTTATGAACAGGGTCTTTTGTCTTGATGTCACTAAGGCCTCCACTGGAAAATATGACCGATTTCATGTGTCTATCACTCAGGGACAAGATAGCTCCCAGTAACACTAAAATGAAATTTTTATGCAAGATAAAAGGCTTTTTGGGTCAGTATTAACCGATACTGATACATGTGTCTGCAAAAAGGTATTTAGTTCACATTCTGCTTCTAAAGGAGGCCTTCAATCCTTTATAGGTGACTTAGTCCTCAATTTTACTGTTCTGGTTTATTGTATATTATTCAATTGGAATTCCTCCATACTATTCTCATCTCTGAAGATTTAATCAGTCACACTATTTTGAAAACTAGCTTGTTTCTAGGTGAAGTGCAATATAATAGGTTTAGGGTCAATATAATCAGTCCTCTTTGCTATTTTATATATTTTAAAATAGACAGCAAGTTATTAACAACCACAAAAACTCACAGCCCCTACTTTGGAGAATCTCTAACTTTTTGATATTTTGCTCTCTGTCCTAATTTAAATTTTGTGTTCTTTTAACTAACCTCTGGTTTCTACATGTTTAAGTCAAAATTAAGGAATAGAAAATATTTAGGTTAAAAAAAGTTTACAAGATATATTGTAAAGAAAAAAAAAGATAAATTGTTGTGTCTATGACTAGACAAGCTTGAGAAGAGGATGCTGGAGGAAATGTAGAACTTTTGGTCTTTTCAAGGACCTTCAGTCCTTGAGGGTGAATACTACTAGTAGCTTCAGTGTGAGTTCTCTATCCCAAGAAAGATCTCAAAACCCCTGCTTACTGGAAGCCTGTTCACCCACTTTCATAATTTCTGTCTAAATCACAGCTCAATTCTCCTTCTCCCCACTTCTCTAGACCAGAAACTGAAACTTCTTTCACTTGTCATACCTTTAGGGTGTATTCTTTTCAGTTCAGCTTATGGGATCTTGAATAGGGATGGCACCCCTAAAGTGATTACTGCTTAGTCATGCAGTTCCTGTTCCTCTCTTTTATTCTATTTCACTGTGTATCTCTTTAAAACCTCTTTAGCACAATCCAAATGCACCTTCATCTTTAGAGATTGCAATAGTTCACATTGCTCTCAGGATTGAGAGTGAATGCTGAACTACATAAATCCCAGAATTCCAGTTAATTTTTTAGTCCCTGTTATGTCTCATTCTCATAGCTACCAACTACTACCAATTTTTTATCTCCACTTTTTTTTTTTATCACTACTACTTTTTATCTCAGTTCATAATCTCTCCTTTGAGTTCTAGACCTCAACCTTCAACTAACTGCCTTTAGCAACTCAACCTGAACAAGATTGAATTCATTATTTCTCCTCTTCCCTATCTTGGTTTCAGTTTCACTACTTCCATTTGCCTTGACATGTCACTCAGTCCTTTGTATTTGTAATCTTGTAATCACCATTTTCTTTGACTTTATCCCTTTTCCTCATCTCTCAAATGCAATGCCATGAATTATCAAGTTCTATTAGGTTAAGCTCTTCCATAGTTCTCAGATCCAGTTCTTCCTTTCTATTCTTATTTCAATGCCTTTGGTATATACCCTCATTATTGCCTCTTCACTACTTCCTGAATAATCTTTCTCAAATATAGATCTGATCATATCAGTTCCTTAAAAAAATCTTCATTGGTTCTCTGTTGCTTACAAAGTAGAACACATTTCTTTGACACATTTCTAGCTTTATATAAAATGGTGCCACCTTATCTTCTCAATATTATCTCATATCACTCATCTCTACACACTCTGTATTATATCCAAACAAAACAAGATAAAAAAATAAATAGGTGAATGGAATAGAAATATTGCCCTATTCTCTCCTACTTTTCCACCAAAATTATTAAATAGCAGATGTAGCAAAGTATTATGGTGGGCTTTAGGGTAGAGTCCCCGCCCTAAAGGAATTCATAGTCTTGTAGGGAGATAAGGCAATAACAAAAATAGATAATTCTCTACCTCTCTCCACTCCCAAAGAAACATTATTCACCCATGCCTTGTGGCTTTGCTCCAATTAATCCATATACCCAGAATATTCGCAATCCTAATTCAAATATTGAACACTTATTGATCATTTAAAGCCCTTCTTTTACAGAAAATCTTTTCAGATGTCACTGGTTTGTACTGATTTCCAGATCCATCCTCACAAAATAATTCATCTTGTGGCTCTCAAATATGCATATTGGGAATTATCACCATTATTGCTATCTTTACTGTGGAATTATCTCCCTACAAGAGTATGAATTCCTTAAGGGCAGGAATTCTACCCTAAAGTCTAGCATAATACTTTGCTATTTCTGCTATTTAATAAATGTGATGGGGAAGTGAGAGAGGAGAGGGCAGTATTTCTATTCCACTCACCTATTTAATTTTGCTTTCTTTGGATAATATTCCCTTTCCTGACTATGTTCTAATCATGAGTCACATGATATCAATGTCAGGTATATATGAAAGGCTTAATTGTTTTCTTTAAATTAGGACTAGTTGTTTCCTTATGCTTTGCACATACTTTGGGATTTAAAAGAAAATAGCTATCTGAACTGTATAGATATGTATACGTGTATTGTATTTGTCATATAATTTATCCTATTTAGCATGTTTTAGATTACCTGTCATCTAGGGGTGGGGGGTGCGGGGAAGGCGGGGAAAAGCTTGGGAAAAAAAAAGTTTTTGCAAAGGTCAATGTAGAAAAATCACTCATATTTTTTGTAAATAAAAAGCTTTATGAAAAAATAAATAAATAAATAAATGGAAAAAGCAAAGAAAAAAAAAAGAAAGAAAGAAAGAAAAGAAAAGAAAATAGCTATCTGGAGTGAGAGCCTTATTCCTGACTCTCTCATGGATATTATTTCATATAAATTACTCATCTTCTCCACTGATTATTTTCTTTCTATGTAGATCCTGGTATTTGGTATCTACCCCAGCAGATTTATATTCTCTCTTTGTTTTTAATTTAAATCTGCCCTATAATTTATCAGGCTTATAACTTTCAAGGTAAATATAATTTACCAAATCTTATTAGATATGACTATCATTTCTGTATCTTAAGCCACCACTCCAAAACCCAAATCTCCTTCTTATATACCTGACTTTCTTTCTGAAGGAAGCAGCTGGGGTGAGAGCCCTATGAGTTTTCATTAAGTCTTCTGTTTCTTGCCCAGAATATTACATTCCTTACCAATAGTTTCTAGAGTCTTCTTGACAATATTATCAGAACACAAATGAATCAGTTGAAGTTGGATAAGTCCTAAGAGGCTGAGTCATATGATGGGAAAATTGGGTTTCTCTCCATTGTTCATATCAGGTTCACATATAACTATTTTTATACTGATGTAGGGAGCTGCTTTTTGTACTTACTGTATGACCTTTTTCTTCATGACATCTATGTATCCTTATCATCCTTTGTTAGAGAAACTGTCTTTCTCCTCAGAGATGCCAGCTCCAACTTCACTACAAAATTCTTATACTTATTACAAAGCTCCATAGATCCAGTTGTCCTCCTTAACCTTCCTCTTCATGCCATATACTTTCACTCTCAAACCATGTGAGAAATATTAACTCTCTTCTTCTCCCCTCATGTTCTTTTTCTGAGATCAATTTTTCTTTTATTCTTTTTGGTTGCTTTAGAGTTGGACTCAGTTATGGGGACTCCTGTATGAGGCTTAATACTTATGTAGTAAGAAGTACTTCCCAGAGGTTCAAGAGACTGGAGCTCTGTGTTCATTTCCTTTCTCCCCTCTTCATGCCATGATGTTTGTTCCTTGGCTATTAATCTAGAATTAGGAGACTCTTGCATAAATAAAATTAAAGCAGAAGTTCCCTTAAGTTGCTGTGTACAAAGTTTTATGCAGAAATTGGTTTCCAGGTGTTTCTTTTGTAATCTCAGCTCATCACACTTCAGATACATTGAACTGCTGCCATGTCCTCTCCTGTCTCATCATCTTCATTTCTCTGAGCATCAGTTTTCCCATTGAATTTGGAAAATCACTATTTCTAATTATAAATTGAACTTACTATTTTTTCCCAAAATTCTTACTTCTTCCTTAACTTTCTTATTATTTGGAAGGCACCACCATCCTCCATGTCACACAAGTTTTCAATTTAGGTGTCATTCTTAGCTCCTCACTTTTCTCCACACAGTTTGATGGCTGGTATCCCTCAAATCTCTCCCCACTTGAGCCCATCTTCTATTCACCTATCAAATTAATCTTCCTAAGCATGCCTGACAATGCCTTCACTCCCCTCTCCATTCAATCAACTTCAGTGGCTCCCTATTGTCTCCAGGACCAAATACAAAATCTTTGGTTTGGCTCTTAAAGTTTTTCATAACCAGGTTCCTTTGTACTTTTCTAATCTTCTTACATCATATTCTCATACTCCAATGACACTGACATCCTTATTGTTCTTTGCACAGGAAATCCCACCTCTCAATTCTGAACATTTTCACTGGCTGATATCTCTGTACTAATCATAACCTCATGGCTTCCTTAGTTTCCTTCAAGTCTAGTTAAAGTCCCACTTCCTTTTTTAATGGTATTTTATTTTTCCAAATGCATGCAAAGATAGTTTTCAGCATTTACCTTCAGAAAACCTTGTGTTCCAAATTTTCTTCCTTCTCCATTACCCAAGAAAGCAAGTAATCTGATAGAAGCTAAACGTGTGTGATTCTTCTAAACATGTTTCCATATTCATCATTCTGAGTAAAAAAAAAAAAAAAGTCAGGTCAAAAGGGAAAAAAAAACAAGCAAACAAACAACAAAACAAAAAGATGAAAATAAAAAGGTCCACTGGGAAAAAGAAAGTTTTTCCAGTCAGTGTCTTCCCTCTGAAAGGATCTATAATTTACTACATATATACATATGTAAGTATTATATCATAAGTATCTATTGTAATTATGTTCATGCTAAATATATTAATGTTAATATATTATTACATTAGAGAATCTATGTCTATATCTATAACATTTTTACATAGTTATTTGGATGTTATCTCTTTCCTTAGGCCATGAGTTCCTTGAGATCAGGGACTGTCTTTTATTATTATTATTATTTGGGGGGGGGGGGTATTACCAGCACTTAACACAATGCCTGGCACACAATAAGCACTTAATAAATGCTTCTTTACTTGACTTACAGTTCTAACATTTTATGTCCAAAAGATTCCTCTGGTTTTCTATTCTGTGAATCTTGAAGTCAAAACCATGAAGTAAAACATTTAGAAGGGGCTGCCCTCTTTAGGGAAATAATAGGAGTATCTAGTTGTGAGACAATGAGAAGTAGAATTTAGAGGAAGAGTTGATTGAGTCATCTTGAGTCTTGGGACACAATTTCTGGAGTGCAATTTTTGTGAGAAGATAGTTGTAACAATCAATATCTTGTGTAGAGGGATTTATACAGGTTTTTGGAAGAGAATAAGGGAGACAGTATGATAGCCCATCCATAAACAAATGATTATCTTATGCCAGAAGTTTAAAAACTTAGGTTCTAATCTTTGAAGTGGCACTAACTGGTGGCACCAACACTGAACAAAGTATCAATCCCTCTGGGCCTTGATGTTTGCATCTGTGAAATGATCTGTTGACTGAGAAGACCTCTTAAGCTCTTCTGGTTTTAAATTTTCTCTTTTCAGAGCTATGGAATTACGCATTCCAAAGTTATCCCTTTATGGAAACTATGAGCTGCAGAAGATACTTCCAGCTCTGAAGATTACAAATGTCTTCTCTAAAGAGGCTGATTTCTCTGGCATCATTGACTTGAACAACAAACCTAGCCATCTGACCCCTCTGATTTCTCAAGTACGTTTGTAAATGTTAGGATTTCTGTAATTGTGACATGAATGTTTTTGTTTTTGTTTTTTTGACACTTGTGGATAGGGGTAGGTTAAAATACTCCAAATATAATGTCTAGAATGTAGTAATGAAGAAAAATTTGTGATCTATTAAAAATAATAGCAAAAAATTTTGATATGATCATAGGCTGATATGATCAAAGGGAAGCTTAAGGCCTTGGATTGAAGAAAGATTCTAAATCTAATTATGTAAAGCTGGGAGAGGTAACTAACATAGAAGATGACAATCATAACATAAAAAAATTCTTAGACTAGATCAATGGACCTATATAACTCAATGACATTTAATAGGAATAAATATAAAGTTAAATGTAGTAGAAGTATGAGTGGATGTGGAAAAGAATTAGGAATTTTAGTGGAATTTGTTCTTAATATGAATCAATAATGCAACATGACAGCCAAAAAAAGCCAAAATGACCTGAGGTTACAATATATATGTAGCATATAGAAAATGAGATGTGCTGTATTCCACCTTATGCAGACCATATCTGAAGTATTTTGTTCATTTTTGGATGACATATTTTATTCACTGAACAATGAAAAACTGGAAAAATTCTAGGAGATAATAATCAAAATGGTGATTGTATTAAAGACCATTATCATATTAGTTGAAAGAAAATATTTAGCCTGAAAAAGAGAAGGCACAATGAGATATGAAAATTGTACTCAAGTATTTGAAGGTCTACCAAATAGAATAAATATCAAACTTAATCTACTTGGTCCTGAAGGGAAGAACTGGAAATAATGCATGAAGTTACAAGCAGGTAGAAATAATAATAATAAATAAATAATATTTATATAGTGCTTTAAAGTTTGCACATCTTACATATGTTATCTCATTGGATCCTAATAACAACTGCATGAGGCAAAAACTTTTTTTATACATGAGAAAATTGAGGCTGAGAGAGGTTAAATGACTTACCTAGAGTTACACAGTTAGTATGTATCCTGGACCACATTTGAACTCAAATCTTCCTGACACTAAGTTCAACATTTTTACAAGCACCATTTAGATAGAAATTAGAGCTATGTAAAAGCTTAATGAATATTAAATGCCCCATCACTAGAAGTCTTTGAACAGTAGCTAGATAGCTGTTTGTTATTTTGAAGAGGGCATTACTATCTAGTTAAGTGTTGAATTAATTGACTTTTGAAGATTCTTCTGATGTAGGCTGAATTTGTCTGGAAGGCATATATTTGAGGACAAGCATTCCATGAAAATACCACTTTCTACCACATGTTTCTTTTATTATGTCAAGTTGCCTCTGTTGCAGTAAAGACTCAAAACTTCTGGTGCACAGTAATGTACTTGAGGGGAAAGATAAACTGGACATTCATATCATTGATTCACATACATACATATATGTATAAATGCACAAATCCATACATAATACATATACACATTGCTTATATGTAAACATACCATAGATATATACATACAAACATATATTTCTGCACCCTGGGTCCATTGATTCTCTGAAGAATAGCATGTTTCATCACTGGTCTTCTGGAATTATGGATAGTCATTGCATCATCAGAATTCTTACAACTTTCAGAGTTGTTTGTTTTTACATTTTTGTTGTTATGGAAATTATTCTTCTAGTTCAGTTCATTTTATTCTCTATCAATTCATGCAATTCTTTTTTTTTGTTTTGTTTTTGGGGTTTTTTTTGTGTTTTTTTTTTTTTTTTTTTTTTTGTGGAGGCAATTGAGGTTAAGTGACTTGCCCAGGGTCACACAGCCAAGGAATGTTAAGTGCCTGAGGTCAGATTTGAACTCAGGTCCTCCTGACTTCAAGGCTGGTGCTCTATCCACTGCGCCACCTAGCTGCCCCAATTCATGCAATTCTTAAAAACTTCATTTTTATAATATTGATGTCCTCATATAATTTTTTCTTTTTCTTCTCACTTTACTTTGCATAAATTTACATAAATCTTTCACTTTACATAAATCAATAGCTTTGAAATCATTTCCTCATTTGCTATCCATTATATGAATAGCACATTCATATGCCATAATTCACAGTATCACACATTGAATATGGCAAAACTGGAACTAGAATCCAGATTCCCTTAGTTCTAATCTATTAAAATACACTAGACAGACTTAATTTCTTCCCTGATCTCATATTGAAAGGCCTTGGTTTAATTCCCATTATTTTGTATAAAGAATCAGAGAACTTCAGAGTTGAAAAGGACCTCAGAAGCTATCTAATTCAACCAAGACTTTCACTAAAATAATGGTATGAAGATAAGCCTTAGTTTTCACAGAAGATCATGCCACCAGAGCTTAAGCCCTGTCTGGCTTTCCAGAATATAAACTCAGCAAATATTGGGTCTGTTGTCCAAGGATCAATCTGGTTAAACATGGGAAGAGTGATCTCCAGAACATCAGTCACCAGGTGAGACTTTTTTTTTTCATTCCCAGAAATCCATGAAACCATCTATTAAGGTAGGTAGAGATTTTCAATCATGAATTTATTCAGTATTGATTAAATATATATTATGCTAAGTTCTGGGCACAAAGACACACAATGAAGCTATGTTCCCTGTCTAGACAGTATATTAGGATGAGAGAGAAGAAGTATAACACAGATAAGTAAATATAAGATCATATAATTTCCTGGGTCAAGAATAGGACATTAACAACAGGAAGGATCAGGAGAGGGAGGCCTCATGTAAGAAATTTGAAATAAGACTTCAAGGAAGTTAAGGAATCTAAGAGGTAAAAATAAGGAGTGAATTTCAGGCATCAAGAACAGTGATAAGGCACATAGTAAGAGATGAAATGTTATGTAGAGATGGGGGCGGGATAGCAAGTAAGATGGTTGGACTCAGACTTTAAGTAAATGAAAAGAACATTATAGAATAAGCTTGCAAAACTTCCTGGCTGCAACCAGATGTGAAAAGATTTGCATGCCAAACTGAAGATTTATTTTGTTCTAGAACCACTGGAAATTTTTGAGCAGGGGAATGGCATGGGATCTGAATTATTAAGTTCTGATGAACTCATCTTTGCAGATGAGGAAACTGAGCCCCCAGAGAAGTCAAGAACTTGCATAGAATCACAGAGACAAAAAGTGCCTGATGTATTCAGACTAGAGTTTAACTTTAACTTCAAGACCTAAGTTGTGCCCGCCATATCATGACTTCCTTTTATTTAAAAAATTTTGATTTGGCAGTTGTGGAGAAAATGCATCTGAAAGGAAAGAGAATAGAGCCAGAGAGACAATTTTTTTAGGAGAATTACATTAGACTAGGTGAGAGGTGATGAGGGCCTGAACTAGGGAGGTGATCATGTAAGTGGAGAAAAATAGGTCAATATTGTGAAAGTGGTTATAGAGGAGATGGAAAGGGAGTTGTAAAGTGTTACTCTATCATTGTGAATTTCACTGGCTATAGGATGATGGCTCTTCTTATCTCATTTCATCTCATCATTTATAGGATGATGCTATAGCAATTCAAAAGAAAGTGACGAGATAAAAATAAACTCTATTTTAGATGTGATGAGATTTAGAGGTAGAAGAGGCTATCTAGTCCTTCTTTATTTTTCAGAGAGAACCTTAGTCCAGAGAACTTGCCCAAAATTACACAGATAGTATGTCAGGAGTGAGATTTGAACTCAGGTCCTCTAGCACTAAACTCTAATGCTCTTCTTAACTGGTCTGCACTAACAGTAGATAGGGCATCCATTTGGAAAGCTCCAATAGGTAATCAATAATGTGGAACTGAAATTTAGGCAATATAATGAATAAAGATATATAGATATGGGAAAGACAGCTAAAATTTTGGCCTGGAGTCAAGAAGATTCATTTTCCTGACTTCAAATCTGGCCTCAGACACTTGTTAGCTGTGTGACCTTGTTAGCCTCCCTTTCCTGATCCGTAAAAGGAGCAAGAGAAGAAAATGTCAAGAAAATCCAAAATAGGGCCACCAAGAGTCACTGGACTGAATGAAAGAATTGAAAAATGAAAAATGGGAATCATTTACAGAAAAAGATAGTTGAGCTTATAGATTTTAATGTTATCAAGAGGAAGAAAGGATAGAGAAGAGGACCAAGATATCCCTGGAGTAAATCTACACTTAGAGGGCAGAACATGGATGATGATCCCAGAAAGGAGAGTTGGAAGCAGCAAGATAGATAGGAAAGAAATAAAGGAAAGAAGTGTCACGAGAGCACAAAGAGCAGAAAGTTTCTGAAAGGGACATCAATTGTGTCAAATGCTAAAGGAAGGACAAAGATGAAAACTGAGAAGACTTCATGGGATTAATTACAATTACAATTAATTACAATTAAGAGATCACTGATCAACCTGGAGAAATTAGTGACACTTGAATGGTGAGGTTGAAAACCAGATTACAAGACTGAGAGAGGAATGAGAGGATTAAAATGCATAGATTACATAATCATTAGTTCCATGCACAAGTGAAAGTACAAAATTGGGTTGAAATGGAGTATATAATAAGAGCAAAATAGTAGAGTCTTTCTTTTCAAAGCTACTAACAAGAACTCACATTTTTATCAAGATTTGTTGCCTCCATCTGAGTGAGATAAGGTAGGCATTACAATCTCTATTTTACATATAAACTGAAGTTTACCTAAAGTCATGTAGCTGATGAAAGACAGAACTGGATTTCAGAGTTAGGTTCCTTGACTTTTTCCATGTCTTATTAAATTTCCTATATCATGCTATACTTCCTTTTGAGTTATTTATTTTAAAAAAGAAAAATCTATTCTTGATCCTAACTATCCTTTGATGAAAGTTCTGCCATCTCCTGATATTTTCCCTTCTTAGGAAAATGACTTCCTTTGCAGATTCTGTTGTTTCCTCTTCCACAGTGCCATTATATGTGTGTTTCTCCTTGCAGATTGTCCATGAAACTGGATTCGAAATGGATGAGTCAGGCCCACAAGTTGCTATTAATTCCAAGAGCCACGTCAAAGTCAAATTGTCAACTGCTCGACACCACATGATAGAATTCAACAGACCTTTTCTGATTATGATCCTTACTCAACCTAACCAGAGCATCCTTTTGCTTGGCAAAGTGGTGAACCCCAGAGAAGCAGAAGGGCTATCTGCTTCTACTCTGTCTTAAGCCTTTCTGCTAGAATGTAAGGGTAGCCACCTATCTACACCTACCTCCTGCGAAAGTGGGCAGCAAGGGAGGGTGAGGGTGGGCCATTGTGCAGCTTGCTATGAATAAAGAGCAATGTATACATGCAAATTAATGGCAAAAGGTTGCTTTTCTATAAATCAATTTTACAAAAATTGTCTAATTTGATTTTCATAACATCCACTATGTTAGGTAGAATAAGTAAAATGTTATCCATTTTGAATGTGACTGTGACTAACTGAAGAAGACAAATCTAATAAGTGAATGTGTAAGGATTTGACCTCTAGGCCTTTAATTCCAAAATATTCAAGTATATCACAGTTGTTTCCAATTCTGTTGAAGTAAGAAACTGCTAATATAAAAAAACGCTATTTTTGAGATAGAGATTATATCTTGATTTCACTGTCCTCTAGTACACAACACAAGGTCTTATACATAGTAGGCATATTTTTTAAAAAGCTGAATAACCTGTGACATCAAGAATTACCTTTGAAACCTGGAGAGGTGGGGTGGAATATTGGAAATAATGAAAAAGGATAAGTTTAAGGAAAAATAAGTTACTTGTAGTTTAATATATTTTAAATCCCATTGAAAGCGCTGAGTAAAGGTATTTTTCTAAGAAGGCAGTCTTCTTAGAAGCCAGATTCTTTCATTCACCCTCTGAGTGTGAATTAGCTGTATTTCCAGAAGTCAGTTCCCAAAGAGATCAGCTAGTACTGACATCTCATAGACAGATGCTTCTGTGTAAAGATTATAGAGATTAAGAGGAGAGTTATGCTTCTCAAAAGGAGGTGCTAAGCATTTATTAGCAGCTTATTTTTAAATTTTCCCTCTCTTATTCAAGGAAAGAAGTTTTTAGGGGAACTATGGGATCGTTTGCTAAGCAATTTTGGGAAATGAGACCTAATTTCCTCAGTGTAGAACTAATTAGGAATTTCTTACAATGAAAGAAATCTAATGGATTCAAAAGGACAGTGTGTGTGTGTGTGTGTGTGTGTGTGTGTGTGTGTGTGTGTGTGTATGTCTATGTGTGCATAGGGGAGGGTAGGGATTATGAGGATGGGAGGTGGACGATGTTGATGGTAGAGGGAAAGCTGAAAGAACAGTGTGTATAGTACTTTTGATAATGTAAAAGGTATCAATCAAGTCATCTTTTCTAAAACATTCTTCAGCAAAGGTCTTTTAAAAGAATATCACATGAAGCAATGATCAATAAAACCAAAAGAAATCATTAGTAATCTCTCCTATTCAGTCCAGTACTAAATGTCCAAAAGGCTAGGGATGTTCTGACTGGACGCCAGAAGAAAATTAAAGCAGTTGCCTGGCAACTGTGAGTGGGTCATAGTACAAGAAAATGAAGACAAGGCCTACATTCAAAATATCCTGATATTCTCCAAGGGCCTTAAAGCTAGCATAGTCACTACTAACCTGTGAGAGTCATAAGTGGATGACACAAACA
This sequence comes from Myrmecobius fasciatus, assembly GCA_023553655.1. NCBI lineage: Eukaryota > Metazoa > Chordata > Mammalia > Dasyuromorphia > Myrmecobiidae > Myrmecobius > Myrmecobius fasciatus. The sequence continues at coordinate 42,906 of JAJPUD010005679.1, read as the reverse complement.
GCTCTGAATCAAAAACTGGAGATGTGACAGAAATACCCAGGCAACCAATGCTAGCAAACTCCAATATTCACCAGAAGAAGAAAGAAATAATAATGGAAACCAAAACAACAATCCCTGAGATTCCTGTGATGTCTAATACCCAACTAGAGCTAATAAAGGCTGCAACAGATAAAAAAGCTCAGTTGGTTATTGAAGGGAGGGAAGACATGGGATCAAAAGCAGTACCTATACTGAGATACTAGGAAGTTGAGAAGCAGTATCCAGGGATGAAAGTAGAAGGTAGGGCATGGTCCAAGGTTTGAGACCAGTTCCTTGTCTTGGGCCAGTGATATGGAAGGAATTTGTCTATGGAAATTAAGACCAAAAACTTGCCACCCGATTTGGAACTGAGGTAAGGCAATGGAAATATTGCAGAAGGGTCAAAATCACCAAATTCAGGAATTTGAGGAGTAGAATCTGCTGTTGGCATCAAATATTAGTACAGAAATCAAATATGGAGACATAACAAGATATGCTCAATTTATTCATTTCCCACTACTTATTCCTCTACTTTCTCAATCACACGCAAAAATGGTGAGATTCTTTGTGTTATTATACACAAATGGATCACTTCACATTCATAAACTTTTCAATTCCTTTATCTTATCACAATTTTTTGTCATTCCATATCTCTCTTTGTCTTGCAACCCTAAGTCATGTTATTCACCCTCATTGTGACCTTCAATTTTTTGACTACTCAATTCCCTCTCAGATAATTTCCCTTGCCCCTTTGTCCTTTCTCCATCTTGGCCTCTTACTGAACTCTACCCTGTCTTCTTCTCTTAAGTTTCTTGTCCCCTAATCATATTGCCAACCTTGCTCTGCTAAGACTCAACCTTGAATTTAACTTGATAAGTTAAAAAGGTTTTGTACAAACAAAACTCATGCAGACAAGATTAGAAAGAAAGCAATAAACTGTGAAAACATTTTTACATTCAAAGGTTCTGATAAAGGTCTCATTTCTAAAATATATAGAGAATTGACTCAAATTTATAAGAATTCAAGCCATTCTCCAATTAATAAGTGGTCAAAGGATATGAACAGACAATTTTCAGATAAAGGATTTGAACTTATTCCTAGTCATATGAAAAGGTGCTCCAAATCACTATTGATCAAAGAAATGCAAATTAAGACAACTCTGAGATACCACTACATACCTGTCTGATTGGCTAAGATGGCAGGAAAAGATAATGATGAATGTTGGAGAGAATGTGGGAAAACTGAGACACCGATACATTGTTGGTGGAACTGTGAATGGATCCAACCATTCTGGAGAGCAATTTGGAACTAGGCTCAAAAAGTTATTAAACTGTGCATACTCTTTGACCTAGCAGTGTTTCTATTAGGCCTAAGATCTCCCAAGGAGATCTTAAAGGAGGGAAAGGGACCCACATGTGCAAGAATGTTTGTGGCAGCCCTTTTTGTAGAGGCAAGAAACTGGAAACTGAAGGGATGCCCATCATGGAGAATGGCTGAATAAATTATGGTATATGAATGTCATGGAATATTATTGTTCTGTAAGAAACGACCAGCAGGATGATTTCAGAGAGGACTGGAGAGACTTGCATGAACTAATGCTGAGTGAAATGAGCAGAACCAGAAGATCATTATACATGGCAACAACAAGACTATATGATGATCAATTCTGATGGACATGGTTCAACAATGAGATGTTTCAAACCAATTCCAATTGTTCAGTGATGAAGAAAGCCATCTACACCAGAGAGAGGCCTGTGAGATCTGAGGGTGGACATAACATTTTCATGCTTTCTATTGATGTTTGCTTGCTTTTTGTTTTCTTTCTCATGTTTTTTTTTTTCTTTCTAGATCTGTTTTTTCTTATGCAGCAAGATAATTGTATAAATATGTATACATATATTAGATTTGTCATATATTTTAACATATTTAATATGTATTGGACTACCTGCCATCCAGGGGAGGGGGTAGGGGGAAGAAGGGAAAAATTTGGAACAGAAAGTTTTGCAAGGGTCAATGTTGAAAAATTACCCATTCCTATGTTTTGCAAATAAAAAGCTTTAATAAAAAAAAGGAAAAAAAAATCATTGTATTTTAAGAAATAAAAATAAATCTATTATTACTTTAAGAAAAAGAGAATAGCTCCTTGAACCAGTGCAAAACCTCAGAGACAATCATGTACAACCCCCTTATTTTAGAGAAGATGAAATGGAAATCTAAAAGGAAGCAAGCTAAAGTTCAAACCTACAATAGTCCATCTGGGCCAGTTGGCTTGAATTTATCAGGGCCAGCTTGAGTGGTCTTTTACTATCTTCTTTTTAAACCTTGATATCAACTCTATCAGCTGCTTTTGTTTGATCATTTTCAGTGCCAAGGTTATTTTTCGTGTCAGAGAAAATAAATCCAAAATAAGAATTAAGAGTTCTTCCTTCTCTGTGTGGTCAGTTATTGTTATCCCAACTACCCCAGCAAGCAACGTGGCCTAGTCTTTTTCTTTTCTTTTCTTTTCTTTTTTTTGGGGGGTGGGGGGTGGGGAGTGGGGAAGTAATATGGTAGTAGTAGTAGTCAAGGGGAATCCAGCTTTTTTGTAGCTACACTTTTAAATTTACTTTCTACCCATTTTTTGTCCTTCACTTTCCTCCTCAGTTTTCATTTATTTTGAACTTTGATACTTGCTAACAATATTTTTACAGTATTGTGACATGCTCTTCTATCCATTTCCCGATATATGGTCTTAGTTGTATCTTTTGTTTACTTTTTTAAAAAATAACTAATTTGTTGATAAATTCCATATGTAGTCAGTTCAGTTTCTTCAGACAATCCTACTTTTTCTTCTCAATGGAATTATTTTCCTTTGTGTCTTCAGAATTTCATCCTCTAGTAGTTCCATAGTTGATTTCTTTTGTGATATTTTATTACACAAGATCTTATTCTTCCTCCAAATCTTTTTAAACCCCCCCTCCAAAATCTAGTATGCATGTCAGACTATCCTCAAATTTCCTCTTGTTATCAGTCATAAAATCTAGAAGGAAATATTTACTTTCCCCCATTCTCACTGGTTCCTATAATTCCTACCTGAGCAAACAGGTCTTTCCTGTTAATGAGAATCAATCTGAGTATAATTTCCCTCTGTTGGTTCCTCCATCTGCCCCAAAAAAACATTATTTATTTATTTTAAATAATATCCCCCCCCATTTATTATTTATTACTGGTTCTGAAGTTTAGCAGATTTGGCACCCAGTAGATGTTCAGCCAATTGTTTACCTGAATTTGAAGGATGAAGAAACTGAGATTTAGAGACAGGAAATGAGTAATTGTTTACCTGAATTTGAAGGATGAAGAAACTGAGATTTAGAGAAAGGAAATGAGTTACTATCATAACAGGATTAATTAGAGACAACCACTTAAAAATTCAGGTCTCCTGCTTTCTAGCCTGAAGAGAATTTATGAATCACCTAATCAAATTCTCCAAAGTGAGACCAATTACATTACTCTGGACACTTCTTTAAGTCTTGGACCCCGAGGTTCAGAGAATTTAGAGTTGGAAGAACCTTTAGAGACCATCTAATCTATTTCTGTCAAAGTAAAATGGAAAAACCAGAGGGCAGAGAAGGAAAATAATGTGCTCAGGGTCACACAGACCTGAGATTTGAATCCAGGTCTTTTCTTAAATTAATTGTAAAGACTTTCTATATTAACATTTTGAGAATGAAGTTTATAGTGACCCCTAGTCAATAACCTTGGTGAATTCTACCTCTTGCTTTCTGTCTCTACTACTGAGCATGCTCAGTAGAAAAAAAAAGGCAGCAGAGACTGAAAGGTTTGAAAGACTCATTCTTGGTAGCACTCCATTGACTTTGTAATCATGTTCTATTGACTACAAAAATTTATTTCCATGAAGAAATGCCCATCAGCACAAAGAATCCCAAACAGCTACAATAAGAACTTTGGCATTTCCTTCTTTGTTAGGTAACTATTGATATGGAGGGCACCACTGTTTAGTTTGGGTCATTACTGAATATGGAACACAGAGCACAGTCCAAAGAATGTTTGCAGAAGAAATTTGTCTTGCATAATATTCTCTCCCAAGACAAACAACAACAGATAGGGCTGTGTAATCCTGATGACATCTAAAGCTCTTTTTGAAGCCACTATAAATAATTACTTTTATTGCAAAAATAAAGATTTATGTTACCTCTATATTTTACTGAAATGAAACCATTTATAGTTGAGAGACTAAAAATAAAAAGAAATGAACAAAAACCCAAATCTAAGGGTAAACATAAAATATTCATAATTTGAATAGAGATCTTTTGTAATGCTCCTAAGAAAAAGATTGTACCTGTCATGTATTATGCACTAATTCTGCTACCAAGTAAAGTTATAGAATTCTATAGTCATAAGACTTTATAAGTTGGAGGTAGCTAGGTTGGTGTAGTGGATAGAGTGCTAGAACTGAAGTTAGAAAGACCTGAGTTCAAATTCAATCTCAGATGCTTGTTATCTATGTGACTCTGCACAAGCCTCTTAAGCTCTGACTAGCTAAGTTTCCTTATCTGTAAAATAAATAGGGTTAATAATGGTACTTTCCTCCTATACTTTTTGTGAGGATAAAATGAAATAAAATTTTTAAAGTGCTTTACAAACCCTAAGGCAATTTAAAAATGTTATTATTGTTATTATTAATAAAATGTTAGAACATAGAAGATAAAAGCCTGAAGAGAATTTATGAATCACCTAATCAAATTCTCCAAAGTGAGACCAAGGGAAGGGTGGGGACTTGCCCAGAACTCCACAGGAGAGTGCCAATACTCACTGATGTAGTAATGATTGTTATCATGCTTTTAAATAATTCATGATAGGCTGAAGTAGACATTGGGGGTGGGGAGGGCACTGGAGTAGGATGAGGCAGCACAGTATAATGGAAAGAATACTACCTTTAGATTGAGAAGTTTTTCTTTTAATTTTGACCTTGTGGCAAGACAAGTCACTTTCCTTTTCTAGGCCTCAGTTTCTTCATCTGTAAAAAGAAGAATACATATTGATAATATGTAAGTTCCCTTTTCTCACAAATTACTATAATGTCATGAAAAAAATGTGTTGGGAGATGAGATTAGAAGACAATAAAAAAAGATCCTAGGATAAGAGCAGAGGTAGAGAAGGAAGATAAAATAATTTTTAAGATTTGTAAGTGTGATTCTTTTGGAAGTAAAGGAAAGGGAGGGTAATTGGGAAATGAACAAAGAAAAGAATCAGTGAACAGTGTAAGCTAGAAGAAACAATAGAAAATAGAATTTTAGAACACTACATTAGAAGGACCTTCGAATATGGAATGCAAGTGATAGAGAGACCTTAAGTATCACTTATTCCCAGCTTCATTTTAAATGAAAAAATTAAGTGCAAGGAACATGAAGCATATTTCTTTTGTATCCTACATAGTTCCTGGTATCAAGTAAGGACTAGAATTATTGATTTGAATAATGTCCCCTCTAAACTAGAGGTTTTCAATCTTTCAATCTTCCAATGGGCCACTTTTGAAGAGTGTGGTACAGTAGGAAAAGGACTTTGCTGAAGGGCCAAATCCTGGAATGCTAGCTCCATGTGTGTTATGCCTTTCAATTAATTGGTCATGCCTTTACTAGTTACTGGGAAACAGAAAATGTCCCTAAGGCTATCACCTCAGTGACATTTATTTATGGTATCAGAGCAGTTGGATTAAATTTGTTTTATCTCAAATGGGTGGAGAAGAAGATAAAAGATCCATCTCATTTCCTTCTTTGCCAAAAAGGAAACATTGGGAAATTGAACAAAAAAGGGAGTGGAATAAACTGATGCATTGATTAGTTTTACTGGACTCACACTTTTTCCATCTCTTGTTTTGTTCTGGGATATAAGGGATAGCAGTCTAGAGAGAAGAAAAGGAAAGATACATTTTGGCATGAAAGTGATATTAAAACAAAGGAGATCACTAGAAATTTTAAAAAAAATGTTTAGTGATAAAGAATATTTCTTTCCAAGACAATCTTTTACATTGAAAAAAAAAAAGTTCTATATGTCTGTCTTCATATAAAGTGGGTAGGGATGAGACTTCTCTTTACTCCCAGCTCAGTTGAAGTTCTCATAGATATAGTCATAGATGACAAGGTGTTAATTCTTTTTTTTTTTATTAAAGCTTTTTATTTGTATAACATATGTATGGGTAATTCCTCAACAATGATCTTTACAAAGCTTTTCATTACAAATTTTACCCACAGTCCCCTCCCCTCCCCTAGATGGCAGGAAGTCCACTACATGTTAATAATGTTGAAATGCTTGAGAAGTTATGCAAGAAAAATCCTATCTACAAGAAAAAAAAAGAATCAGAGAAAGGCAACACAATGCAAGCAAATGTCAATAGAGATCATGAAAACGTTGTGGTCCATATTTCATTTCCCTCTCTCTGGGTGTATATGGTTTTCTTCAGTGAACAATTGGAACTGGTTTGAGACAATTCTTTGTTGCAGAGAGCCATGTCCATCAGAATTGATCATCATGTAATACTGTTGTTGCTGTGTATGATGATCTCCTGGTTCTGCTCGTTTCACTCAGCATCAGTTCATGCAAGTCTCTCCAGGCCTCTCTGAAATCGTCCTGCTGGTCGTTTCTTACAGAGCAATAATATTCCATAATATTCATATACCATAATCTATTCAGCCACTCTCCAATTGATGGGCATCCCTTCAGTTTCCAGTTTCTAGCCACTACAAAAAGGGCTGCCACAAACATTTTTGCACATGTGGGTCCCTTTCCCTCCTCTAAGATCTCTTTGGGATATAGGCCCAGTAGAAACACTGCTGGGTCAAAGGGTATGCACAGTTTGACAACTTTTTGAGCATAGCTCCAAATTGCTCTCCAGAATGGTTGGATCCGTTCACAGTTCCACCAACAATGTATTAGTGTCCCAGTTTTCCCACATCGTTATCTTTTCCTGTCATTTTAGCCAATCTGACAGGTGTGGTAGTGGTACCTCAGAGTTGTCTTAATTTGCATTTCTCTGATCAACAGTGATTTGGAGCAACTTTTCATATGACTTGAGATGGTTTTAATTTCATCATCTGAAAATTGTCTGTTCATATCCCTTGACCACTTATCTATTGAAGAGTGGCTTGAATTCTTACATATATGAGACAATTCTCTATATATTTTAGAAATGAGGCCTTTATCAGAACCATCAAGGTGTTAATTCTAAAAGGAGAGTGGTAAGGAAGAAAAGAAAAAAAGAGAAAAGAAGGAAAGAAGGAAATTTTTTTCTGTGTGCATGTGAATTTTGATACTCCTTTTTCTGTTTCAGCCCAACACACTATCCATTGCACCACTTAATCGTCCCTTAGTTGAATGTTATGTATTTTAGATATTATTATACTTCATCAAAAAAAAATGGTAAGAAGTAGAGATTCATAGTTTCATATAGAATTTTCATTGGAATTTTTCCTGTCTGTATTTGCTTGTTATCTTTTAATATTTACATTCAGAATAAAAAATATTTATAAAAATAGTTTACTGTTCATCTAGCTGACCACTAATGGACAACATATTATGTAGAATTTTGAACTATATACTCAAAGAATGAGTAGGAGTAGCAGCTGCCCTCTGTAGGACCCAATCTGTAAGTGAGTTCATGTTTGGATAATAGTCCAAAGGAAATACTGCATTTGCATTTCTGTGAAATCTATCTTTCTGTACCTTCTACTTATCTGTTCCAGTTCTGTCTTCTGAGACCTGTGAGAATAATTTGAAATTTCTTTCATAGAAAACTCCAATATTTGTAGTCACAAATTATGTTCTGGATTAAACAATTACAGTTCTTTCAGCTAATCCACATTTAAAATACCATCTTTAGTTCCCTCCTTATCTTAGTTTCTGTCCTCTGGATATAATTTCTTAAAGTTTTTCCTGGGGCAGCTAGGTGGCACAGTGGATAGAGCACCAGTCCTGCAGTCAGGAGTACCTGAGTTCAAATCTGGCTTCAGACACTTAACACGTCCTAGCTGTGTGACCCTGGGCAAGTCACTTAACCCTAACTGCCTCAGCAAAAAAAAAAAAAAAAAAGTTCTTCCCATTTCTTGCATACTGTATCTAGCTGTCACTACACAGGGTACTCCATTGAGATTCAGGAAAGCTGGTTTCAGATTCTCCTTCAATTACTGTTTGACCCTAGTTTGGGTTTGTTTTAATTGCTTCATTTATAAAATAGGGAGAAAACAGCACCTACTTCCCAGAGTTGTTGGGAGGATAAAATGAGATGACATATGAAGTACTTTGCAAACCCTAAAGCTTTTATAATATTATTTAGCATTTATATAGTAATTGAAAGTTTGCAAGAGCAGTTCTGTAGTGGAAAGAGTTCTGGATTTAACAGGGGACAGAGGGCCTGGATTTGAATGCCAATTTCTTCATCTAAAATGAAAGAACTGGAATATATGTTTTGAATCTTCTTTTCTATGACTTTTTAGGATTTTGGTTCTGTCATTCATAAATTATTTGTTAAATACTGAGCAAATCAAAATCAAGCTTGAAAAAAATAATTACTACTAATAAAACCCAGTACCTTTAGGAATCACTTAATAGAAGCATCATTTACATAATTTTCCTGGAGACATTTGATAATACAGGTACAATTATAATTTTCTTATTGCCTGATTAGGTAAATAATAGATTTTGCCTTCTGGCATTCTCATTCCTTCAGGCTGAAATCAAATACAGGAAAATGCATTATGAAATACATGGTTTAAACACATGGTCTTAATCTCTATGTGAGGAATAGGCAAATAAATGGAAAGGTCTAGTTACTGGAAATCATTATTTTGCCAGTTTCAACATAAAAAACAGAGAGGTTTGCCTACTAAACTGGGGGAGGAGCTTTTTCTTGTGGTAAATAAGAGCAGTGACAGTGAGCAAAGAAAGCAGCTGTTACCTTTGGGATTGTGTGGTAAGTAATATTTTTCTCTTTCAATTCTTTCTGTTCAGGTGAATAAATCTCTTTGCTCTTTAATATTTGACTTAATAAACTCAGAGAATATGAAAGCTGAAAGGGACTTTAGTCCATAGTCCAACTTATGCCTTTTACAGTTAAAGAAACTGAGATCAACAATTGGAAAGTAACTTGCCTAAATTTACACAAATTTAAATAGTAAAATCATGCTTCAAATGCAAGATCCTTTGATTGACTCCAGAGCTCTTTCCAGTACACTCCAGAGTTCATTCAACAAGAAACTGATCTCATTTCAACTCTGCCACTAACTAGAGGCATGCCATTATGGCAGAAAAGCAGGATAATTTTCTAACTATGTGACTCTAATCTTCAGTTCTATCATCCATAAAATGTGTACCCAAATAGTTGATTTGCCTCCTTCACAGGGTTGTTTTGAGGGAAATGCTTTGTAAACCATATAGTAATATGTAAATAAGAATAAATATAATGATGTAAGGGTCTACCTAGCCCTAGTCATGTTGGTTCTGACATTCTATACTCCAAGGTCTTGTCCAATTCTGACATTCTTTGTTTTAAGGAGCCTTTGATTTCTAACAGAATGTGTTTAGTTTTCTAAACTTCCTTCAGATTCTGAGTTCTTTGTCATCTGTGATTTAATGAGGTCTAACATATACCAAAATAGCCTGATTTTATAAACACAGGATGGCAAAATGATTTTTAATAACTTGATTTCTTTTTCCAATTATACAGGTCTATCACAGATGACTTTTGGGTGGAATGGAGTGGGGAACTGAATGATCTTTGTGATTTTTAACAGGACAGTATATTTTAAAATATATAAACTCAGTTAGAATTTTCAATGTCATTAGCCTGGAGGTGAAGACAAGCAGATTCCTTACATTATTAATAATGATGTAAGGATAGACTACTTCTCCAATATTTGAGATGCAAATTTATTTTAATTTTTACTTTTTTTTTGTCCCCAGAAGCTAACCCAGTGTCTGACACACAATAGATATACAACGTAGGTTGCTATGAGTTTGGGAGAACTAATTGTTAAATTTTCAGTATGAGCATTTATATCTTGGAAATCTGCACAAGCTTAAATTCAAGGCTTGGTTTATTGTTTGATTAATTGTCCAAAGTAAAGAAAGTGATAGAAAAAATGGTAATAATTAAGATTAAACTCAAAAATGTGTCATGAGCACAAGTTTCGCTTTCCTGGAGAACTAGTCGTTAAAACACTTACCAGTACACCTTTGTATTTAATAAATGCTTGTTGATTTTCTGTTTGATTAAATATAAAGCACTGAATTGCATTATCATGATACTAGAAATTTTTATTTTCTTGGGAAACAATTTCTTGAGAACAGATGAGTCAAAGGAAAGTGACCTGGATGAGAGGGGTGTATATAAGAGCACTTGCCTGGAATCTGGAAGACCTGAATTCAGATACTAGATGTGTGGACAAATCACTTAATCTCTGTTTGCTTTAATCCACTGGAGAAAGAAATGCAAATTACTCCAGTATCTTTGCCAAGAAGATCCCATGACCAATGGTCTTTGCAGTCACAAAAAGTCAGACATGACTAAACAATGACAAGGTCCCTTTCAGCAATAAAACAGAATTAAAGATTAAATTCGATTAAAAATTCTTCTAGTATTAAGGCTTTTTATAAAGTATCTGTGTTATCTTAGGAAATCATAACTTTACTGTGCATCAGTTTCTTCTTTATAACCTAAGAAAATGAGATAACCTTATTTCAAAGGTCTCCTCCAGATCTGTGCAAACTTTTATGTATTTTTAATTTAACCCATCCCATCAATCCTAAAGAATGATCAACCAATTACTGAGTCTGGAAAGGCTTTTGGTCTTGGACCAAAATTCAATTATCCCAGTGGGGTAAGATCTTCAGTTATCAATTAATATCTTAGTAGGTATTAGTAGCAATAAGATACTAGACAGGGGATCAAGGGAGAGTTTCAAGTGTATGAGGAAATCAAAGGATTGAAAAGGAAAGGAAGGAGGAAAAAGGTTTATTGTTTAGGACCAAAGATAAACTTCTCAGTTTTTTCTGTCTGTAAACCCTGAGAGTACAAAAAGAAGTGGTGATGATACTTCAAAATGAAAAAATTAAGGAACAATATTATTGGTGTTTAGTCATATTTGCCACTTCATGACCCCTTTTGTAATTTTCTTGGCAAAGATACTGAAGTGTTTTGCATTTCCTTCTCCAGTTCATTTTACAGATGAAGAAACTGAGGTAGATAGGGTTAAATGATTTGCCTAGGTTCACATAGCTAGCAAATGTCTGAGGCCAGATTTGAACTCAGGAAGATGAGTCTTTCTGCCTCCATTCTCAACACTCTATCCACTGCCACCTAGCTGCCCAAATCCAGTCCTGTTTAGGATTTTCCTGTAATGACTTTAGTGAACCTTTATTTCCACAGATTAGGATTTGGAAGAATGAAATCCACTTACCTTCTGGGGCTGCTCATGGCTATATTCTGTGTCACTGGGTTGTGTAACCCTGACACAGAGGAAGCTCAAACAGGTGACCAGATCCAGGAGCAGCAACTTGGTGAAATACATTCAGTTTTCTCTTCAATATCTGCCAGCAATGTTGACTTTGCATTCCAACTATACAAGAAGCTTGCTTCAGAAAAATCCCAAGAGAATGTCCTTTTCTCTCCTCTGAGTATATCAACAGCATTTGCTCTCCTGTCTCTTGGGGCCAAAGGAACCACCTTGACTCAGACCTTAGAAGGCCTGGGATTCAACTTGACAGAGACCTCAGAAGCTGAAATCCACAGAAGTTTTCAGCAGCTGATACGTTCCCTCAATCTCCCACATGATGAATTCCAACTAAGCTCCGGCAATGCCTTGTTTGCCAGCAAAGATTTAGAATTGCTAGAGAAATTCCAGGAAGACAGCAAGTTACTATATTCAACAGAAGTTTTCCCTGCTAACTTCCAGGATCCTGAATTAGCAACAAAACAGATCAATGATTATGTTAAGAAGCAAACGCAAGGGAAAATCACAGATTTGTTTGACAGACTTGATAAAGACACAATAATGGTTCTCGTGAATCACATATTCTTTAAAGGTAAGAGTTTGAGTTCATTTGGATGGCTTATTCCATACTCGAGGGGGAGAAGTTCTTTTATAAGTGATTGTTGGACCCATGACCTCACATCTTTTCAAAGACAAATCTGCAAGGTTTGTTCCACTGGAATTTTCTACTAATTCTTGCTTGCATAACTTTTCCTCTTGGCATGGGGTCCTCATGATCAAAATTACTGGATTTAGATTTACTGGATATGGGTTTAAATCTCTCAATGACTCTGGGCTGTTTTTGTTTTTGTTGTTGTTTTATAAAACAAGGAAGTTGGACCATATGAATTCTCAAATCTATAGTTAATTTGAAAAAAGAAAGGAAAAACAAAAACAAAACAGAAGTTAGTCCTCCTTCCACTTCTGCTTTCTGCCTTGACAATTAATGTAGAAGAACTGTTCTTGTAGATTCTCATTTTACTTTTTGTTGTTATTATAACTATGGGATCACAGAAAATTAAACCTGGAAGAGACCTTATAGAGAGACCATCTATATAGGCTTGGTAGGGTAAAAGGTCTTGTCCAGGGTGACATATGAAATAAATGCCAAAGCTGAGATTTGAATCTTTATCCAGTGCTTGCTATTATAGGCTATATATCAGTCAGTTGGTTGACAAGAGTTCATTAAACATCTATCATGTGCTGAGCTTTGTGTTAAGCACTGAAAATACAAGTCCAAAGCATTTCTTGTCTTCAAGGAACTTATCCTGGAATGAAGAAAATAGCATGGGAAAAAAAAAAATCAAACCATCTGCATAAGAGATTTATATATAATAAATGGAAGATGAGCTGAGAGAGAAACTCATTTACATTTGAAAGAACTGAGATAGGTCTCCTACAGAAGGTGAGATTTGAACTGAGTTTTGGAGGAAATCAGGGAAAATAAAAGAAAGAGATGAGGAGTGAGAAGATTCCAGGCATGGAGAGCACCCAGTGCAAAGACATGAAAATGGGCAATGAGGCATTAAGCAAATAACAGCAAGAAAGGCCAGTAGAAATGGATTGTAGGGTGCAGAGAGAGGAGTAAATTATAAGACCAGAAAGGCAAGAAAGAACTAGGTTGTGAAAGGCTTTACATTCCAAATAAAGGATTGTAGATATGATCCTGGGGGTGATAGGGAGAAAACACAGAAGGAGTCATAAGAATGTACAGAGGACATTTTTAAAGTGTCAAGTTATGTGCTAGTTATGGTCCTTGTTACAAAAATACAAGGAATTCGTCTCTCTTGGTTCTCTTCCCCTTGATGGACTGAACTCCTCTCAAGATCTTGTCCTCTTAGGCAGCTGACTCAGTCTGATCTGGATTGGGTTTAAGATCAAGATATGGATTCCCAGCTAATGTAAACTCCATTGACAAGGCTAATCTGTGTTGTCAACCTGGGTTAAAAGTATGAGAGACCCAGAACTCTGTCAAGGAATTTTTTTTATTAAAGCTTTTTATTTGCAAAACACATGTATGGGTAATTTTTCAACATTGACCCTTACAAAGCTTTCCATTACAAAATTTCCCCCCTTAGTTCCCACCCCTCCCCTAGATGGCAGGAAGTCTACTACATGTTATGTTAAAATACTTGTCAAGGAATTTTTTTTTTTCTTTCCTTTCTCATTTTCCTTTTTTTTTTTTTTTTTTGCTTTTTGCTTTTTTGTTGAGGCAATTGAGGTTAAATGACTTGCTCAGGGTCACACAGCTAGGAAGTGTTAAGTGTCTGAGACTAGATTTGAACTCGGGTCCTCCTGACTTCAGGGCTGGTGCTCTATATATCCACTGTGCCACCTAGCTGCCCCCCTTTCTCATTTTCTTAAGAGACTTCCTGGGATTCAACACATTTGCAAAATGTTTGAAGTCATCTTCTTCAACTTAAGCCTCTATGAATATGAGTCCACAGAAGCCTTTTTCTACTTAGGCAAGAAATCCCTCATTATTCTTTACTTCAGGCTTCCTATACCATCCTAAAGCTTTGCGTGGTTCCAGTCCCTCGAAATTCTCTCATCTGTGACCTGTCCTATTCTGGTGGGTTTTCCTGATATAAATTTATCTACTTATTGATTAGGACAATTGGTTCTGTTTTATAGCTGAAGTTTTGGCTTTTCTACCTACTGCCATAATATGAAATCAGAATAACCTTGTCTCTGGAACCATATGGCCAAAATCCATGAAACCTGAATCACAATGATCACTTTCCATTAGCCAATGGTGTTTCCTAGCAAAAGGCCCAATAGACTTATTCTTTCCACTTCAAAATTACTCCCACATCTTCCTTTTCCCCTGGGTAATAGCTCACTGGAAGCACTGAGAAAATTTGCCACTACTACTTCACTTTTATTTACTTTCCTGGTACTAATTATAACTCACAATTATATATAATTTTAATTATTCAATGCATTTTTCTCACTATAATCCTGTATCATGAATTCCATTTCTGAATTCAGGTTCTAGAACATGACACTTCCTCTTTCATTCAGATCACAACCAACCTATCTCTTGATCCTGTGCAATTTTTGTTCATGTCTTTCCATAAACCATCCATAAAAGAGCCACCCAAAGGCTAAAAGGCTTTTTTTCAATTACTGTGTTATGGCTATTAGAGCAGCACTTGGCTTTATTAATCTTCCCTTTTATAACATGACAACTTCACTTCCTTTTCTGAGTTCATATATTCATTTATGTATTTTGTGGCCTCTCTCATGTACAAATCATGCTGCAGCTTACTGATGTCTACCATTTATGTCACCTGAAATAGTGATTCTTTGGGAGCATGATTGTCAATTATTCATATATGCTATCATTAGTAAGATATAAGTTGGGTTTAAGAGATTTTTTTTTTAGGCCAAGGAATAACTTTGTTTTATTGGAAGCATGGAAGGAGTTTCCAAATGTGATCTAATAATATCTTTTATTCATCTTGTTTCCAGCTTTTTGTCCATTTATAGCATCTTTAAAGGTATATGTGTAGATGTGATTATTATTATCCCTCTCTTTTTTTCTTATAACTGGTTTAAGTGACCTGTTTATTGTCACAATCAGACTCATATCTTCTTACACAAAATACAAGAGTCTTTCTTTATACCAAATCACTGATTTTCAATGATTCCTCCTCGGAGTTTTCTAGAATTTGGATTTATGAAAGATAAATATTTTAACATTGAGTAAATACTGCCAATTCCTCACCAATAAAGGGTAGGGTCCAGCCCCACAGGCTATTTGTGTATTGGCTTAGCCAACTATATGATTATACAAACCACTGTAAAGCCAGTGTGTTTTCTTCAATTAGTTGTTAAAATCTAGGGATGGAAAAATGGACCATACCCAGATAGGAAGAATTGTTTTCTTTTTTGATTTAACAAATTATAGCTTGTGTTTCCTAGTTTAGTTTAATTCCAAGATTGTACATAATATAGCTACAACAGCATCCATCAGCATTTCTTAAACATCTGCTTTGCACTAGGAACTGTAGTGTGCTAGTATATAAAGAGAAACAGTTCCTATGGTCAAGGAACTTACATTCAATTAAAGAAGAAAGCATGGACACATCCCTTGGTGGGAATGGGAGTTTGGAAATACAGTTCATTTTTGCTTGATTGAGACTCATAGAATATTAGAGTTAGCAAGGATTTCAGTCATAGAATTGTAGCATGTCCAAACTGGAAGGGGCATTAGAATCATAGCATGTAAAATGTTAAAATTTAGAACCTATGTTACAGCTGGAAGAATTATTATAATCTTTCCATTCTATGTATTCTTGTAATCACAGAAAATAAAATGTTAGAAAAGAAAGAAATCAATTAATCCATCAAAAACATTTATCAGTGCCATTTATCGTATTAGGCAATATAGAAATAAAGAACATTCCTTGAACTTAAATTAATAAATAAGTTTTTAAATGACTATATGTACAAAGACATAGAATACATGCAAAATAAATATAAGATAATTTTAGGAGGTAATTATAGCAGCTAGAGAGAATCAGAAAATTCCTCATGCAATGTTTGAGTTGAATTTTTGAAAGAAGCTAGTGATACTAAGATTTGGAAGTGAGAAAGAATGCATTCCAGCAATGAGTTAGTTCACAACAGAGATGGAACTAACAACCTTCTCTATTGATTTCCAGGCCCCAGACTGTGCCTCGGTATTTTCAGGCTTGTTTACAACACCTTTTCTTTTCTCCTACTCTTTTCTTAGAGAATCTTTACCTCGACTCTCATCTCCTCTTTTCACCCAAATTTCTTTCCCTATTTGGACTAGCTCTTGTCTATCACTATTCTATCATTATTTCTCCTTTAATCTAGTCATGGAGGGCTACATGTTTGTTTTATAAACTTTCTGTTGTCATCAGTCTGGTACTTTATTGATTTGGGATACAGTACATAGAAGTTGAAAGAAGACTTCCCAAAAGAAAAGAGCTAGAATTTAGGATTTAGGAGACTTGTGATGTCATCTCTGATTGACTATTTTTAAGCTTCTCATTTGACCTTTGTCTGTTTTAATTTCTTCAACTATAAAATGAGGATAATAATTCTTCATTGAAAGACTGTCACTATTTTGTAGTTTTAATGTGAGCATCTTCTCCATTGTGCATTATGCATCCTTAGAATTACTAATGCCTCTCCAGTGAAAGACTGATTTCTGGCTCCCTTGATATGATCAGTCAAGTTCTAATATCTACTTCTCTAATTATTCATCTCTAAGCCATTCCTCATTATGTGATTGGATTCATATATCTTATTGTATAAAAACTAAAAGCCATTCCTGTAGTATTTCTTGGGTCCCCATAGCCACAAATCAGTTTTGAAATGTTCCTGTGTATTTCTGATCATCCCTGTAACAATTATAGCATTACATTCCCCAAAGTGCTGAAGTTCTAGAACTTAATACTGAATAAACTACAGAACTGGCATCTATTTCTGCCATTTTGATTTACTAGTAAGTGGGTGTAGAAATGTATTACTTGACTCAATTCCAATATTTAAAACTCATATTAACTCAAATACTAAAAGCAGATTAAAAGTGAGTAATGAGAATGGACAAAGAGAGACTAATAATATTAATAGCTATAAGTAATGGACTAATACTCTGTATAAAATTTAAAATCCTCCACAATCTGGCCCCTCCCCACTTTTCTAGGTTTCTTACATTTGACTCCACTTCATGCACTCTAAAATTTATCTAATCTGACACTAAGGGTGTTCCTTACTCAGAATTCTCCATATTCCATCTGAAGTCTATGTACTGGCTGGTTCCTCCCCTGCCTGTAATGCTCTCCTTTCTCAGCTCTTACTTTCTGGCTTACATCCTAACTTTCTTCAAGACTCAGCTCAAATCCCACCTTCTGTAAGAGGCCTCTTCCAGCCCTCTGAAACTGCTTGTGTCTTCCCTTCTAAGATTACCATCCATCTACTCACATAATCAAACATACTGATTTTCTTCACAACAATGTGGTGTCATTTTGGTCCTTTTTGAGTATGAAGGATAATGAGTGATTAACTTGTACATACCAGTTATTCCAATATTGTCCCCCATATGAGAATGTTAAGTCTTTGAGGCTAGGAACTATTTTTCTTTCTTTTTTTATCACCAATACTTGTCACAGTACTTGGCAGTAAGTGCTTAAATGATCATTCACTGATTAATGATGACAATAGTTTCCATGTTACAGTAGACTGTGAATTTAAGATAAATTTCAAGCATATTTGTAGTGCGCTTTCTAGAGCCCCCACACTGGGGTGCCAAAATATACCATCCAGACTAGCTCTCTGGAGGATCTCAGGACCAGCCAGAGTTCTTGGTCTTAGTGGAGGACTGATGAAGCCAGGGTCCCAGAAGGATGGTCAAAGATGGAGTCCATTTATTTCAAGTCCTCTCAGATCCTAAATACCTTAGTGCCATTACATCACCATAGCATACTGCATATGTGCTAACTATAAACACCCTACTATTAATATGTAAATGCCTCTTATACTGCCACTATCTCCATTTCAAGTGGAACACAGGTTGTCATGACCCTTCTGACTTCTCAGGAAGGGTGAGACACCCCAAGGGGAGATGAAAGCAGACATTGTCCACAGCTTCCTTCTAGTGTTAAACCTCATGGAGAATTTTCCCACTGTCTGTGGGGACAAATATTATTTTATGGGATCTTACAATAGCCTTGAGAGGTAAGTAGTGGCTGGCACTGAATATATAAAGAAGACAGGAATTATTTTCATTTTGCAGATGAAGTAATTGCCACATGGAAAAGTCAAATAAGTGACTTAGAGTCACACAGTGAGTCAGGAATGATACTGTTGAGGGGTGAGAAACCCCAGGCCAGCATCACAAGTTTTGCAAAGGAATTTGCAGTCCCAGTCTCTGAGCAAGGTTTGGCAAAATGAGTTTATTTTCACTGAGAATTCTCAGTGAGCTAGTTCCTGATTAGGAAGTCAGCAAAGATTTGAGATACAGTCTTGATTTTATTTAGCTTTCTATGGCCCAGGACCAGGGAGCAATCTCCAGATGAATTGAGGGACTAATTTCCAGATCAATAATGGGTGGTGATTAGGCCCCAGGCCAAGATCTCCAAATGAATTGAAGGTGAGGATTATTGTGGAAATTTCTCCCCGGGAACCAAGTGGGAGGGTGGGGATGCTCCTAGAGGCCAGGAGGGATTGAGATTCAGGGTTTTTCCGACCCAGGCCCACCCCATCCCCAAAAATCAGAGCACATAGTTCTTATATCAATACCACAAATCTTCTAACTCCCTAATTCCCAGTTCATGACTTTTCTCTTTTAGGAAAGGCATCTACCAATCATTTTATATTGTGTATCCCACACTATTAAAGTGGCAGATTGGTGGCAGCAGAAAGTAAAGTATGTAGAAAGAGAAAGAGAAAAGAATGATGGTGGCACTAGGCTTCCAGAATCATTTCAAATTCCTCAGAGGTTGATCACAAACTCTTTGGGATTATTGACTCATGCTATCCAAGTTCATATGAGAAAGAATGAATTAAATGAGAAGACCAAGAGATGAATTTATTGTGGGAGGTACAACTGGGCTATGAACCAGAGTAATCTGGTTCTCATTACCTACCCTGGCTACTCCCTTCTTTCTGGGAAGATCCCAACTAGAAACCAAAATTGTAGTTTGCAGTTGCTTCTATGGGTTGGCCCCTTTGGTGAGGCCCTCCAATAGTGTCTATCGTCCCTCTGAAAGAAGAGCGACCAATGAATCCTGAACTCACTCTAAGCCTGTCTATCTATTTGTGTTTCAATAGATAAGGTAAGTTCACCTTCTTGTTGATCCATACATTTTATGTGATGTATTGGCTATAGAAAAACATCTCTTAAAAAATGTTTTATTAATGCTTTTAAAAAAATGCTAATTCTTCTCAATGACTTTCTTGCCATCAATAGAATTTCCTTTGTAAAAATAAGTAAATGAATACATTGGCTACAACTAAGAAAACATACCTTGTGCCATATCTACATGCCAGCTTCCCTCTGAAGAGAAAAAGGAGGCTTACTTTGCTGTCAGTGTTCAGAAGCCATGATTGCTCATTGCATTCATCATATTTCCAAACGTCAGTTAACTAAGGGTGTCCTGCATCTCTAGAGTTCACTTAGAGGTCTCCTTCTTTGGGTAGGGTTCTTGCTGTGGGGTCTGAATACATGACCAGCAATTGTTCTGACAAAAGGGAGATTGCTTTGGCAGTGTTGCCCCAACCACAAAACCAGCCTTTCTAGCAAGCTGCAGGCTGTTTCAGATCAATCCATCAAGGATCCCCAGATTTTTAGTCTTTACTACAGTTTAGAGACAACAACTTAGTTACAGAAATGCTGCAATCACTGTGCCCAGAGAATTGCCAAAAATGCTAGTAATAACTAAAACTTATTTTGATGACAAGCTGATGTTAGGGACAGTGTTGGTGGTGGTGTAGAGATTTTCAAGGACTCAGTGAGTGATGTTAATAGTAATTAACATTTATAATGTGGATCTATTAGCTCTACAGATACTAACAAAATCCATCCTGAGAGGCAAGATAGGAATTATCATTCGTGCATTACAACAAAACAAACAAAGAAACAAACAAAAAACTCCAAAAAACCCCAAAGCCCATTTAGGAGAAATGATTTTATCACTCACAGGATTGAGGAGTGACAGTTGTGGCTCAGATCCAGGTTGTCTTACTAATGATCTTCTATTTAACTTCACTGCTCTCCAAAATTATGCTGAACTAGGATGGGGCTGGGAGATAGATATAGATCCACACTGAAGTTGGAGAGCACCTGGACAATTGGGGAACTGATGAATTGGGAGGAGGTTTAGAAGTCTTTAGAAGAGTTCAGTCTGTAACTGAAGCATAACTTTTCTGTACAACATTCAGAGTAATCAACAAGCATCTACTTGAAGAATGCTTATTATAGTGAACTCACTACCTACCAAAGTAGTTCATTACAGTATTGCATGTATTCATTACAGTATTATGTTAGAAAGATTTTGTTGTTGTTTTATGATAACTTCCATCTATTGACCCTCGTTCTGGTCTCAGGGCCAAGTAAAACAAGTCTAAGCCTTCTTCCCCATAATAGCTTTTCACAGACTTGAAAAAAATTTTCATTTCCCTTATTAATCCTTCTATTTTCCCCTATAAACATCTCTAGTTTTTCTTTTTCTAAAAAAAAAAAGTCTTCATTCATATTATTGGGGTTCAAAGAGAACTCAAAAATTTTGGGATGTCTCAAATGTTTGAGGTGTCTCAAATGTTTGATATATCTCCAAAAAATTGGCAGACAGACCCTTCTCTAAGTCAAGGGGAGAAGTTTATTATAATTATGATGTCAGTTACAGTGGGCTAAATTTCAAAAGAAGTTAGCAAAGAACTAGGAACAATAAGGTAAATTTATAAGGAAAAGTTAGAGAAACCAGGTGTTTATTGTCATTGGTAGGTTAATTTTATGGTTTAGGGGTGGACTTGAGGAGTAGTCTGATTCTGACTTTGTATACAGGTGCAGTATCTAAAGTTGTCTGGGCAGAGTTCAAAGGGATGGGGGTGAGTGGGAACCTTTTGGAGGCATTATTTTAGGCCTGAAATGTTACTAGATCAAGTGGTAGGCACCCAATTTTGTTTTGTGCCTGTGTTAACTTTAAGCACTTCATTATTGCTGTTCAGTAGTCTCAGGAACTCCATTATCATTGACAGACAAGCTGTTATCTGACAACCAGCAATGTTTTTTGGATTCAGCATTCATACAGTAAACTAGGACAAAATAGCCCAAGGGAAGAAATACATAATTCCCAAGGCCAGATAGTCTTGATTATTCCTAGGCTACAGCCACACCTTTTTATATCACCTTCATTTTTTACTGTATCCCTCTCCCTTCCCCTCCCCAGCAAGTCAACTCTTGTGATAGAGAATAAAAAATAAAGGGAATACAAATCAACCCCCCCCCCACGAGTTTACTTCACACTGAACAAAATGACAAAAATGTTAGAAAATAGAGATATGGAGGGATTAAGGAAAGAAAAACAACTAATATACTCTTGAATTTGACATCTATTAGACATCCATTTTGAGAAGACAATGGATTTGAAAAACGAATTCAGAGGAAAGGTTGGAGCTGGATAAATAGATTTAAGAGTCAATGGCATAGATGTGAGAATTAAATGTATTGGAGCTAATAAGATCAAAGTTAAAGAGAAGAGAGAGGAGAGAAGGCTAAAATCAGAGTCTTAAGCAATAGTTAATGGGCATCATCAAGATGAAAATCCAGCAAAAAAGATTGAGGAAAAGTCAGATGGAAGAAGAACCAGGAGACACTAGTGCCATGAAAGTCTAGAGAAAAGATAGTATAAAACATAGAGGGGATTAACACTGAAAAGTTATAGAAATGTCAAGAGGGATGTCTCTAAACATTCAAGCCCCAGGATTGTCTTTTCCTCTGAGAAAGTTTTCCAAAGTCTCTACAATCTCACTGAAGGTACTCTATCCAAAATCTACATGATCCTAGATCTTAGCAACCTAGTGATATATTTATATAAATAAGTATTGTGCTTTGTAGAAATTTTTTCTCCCAATCTACTGATATTATCATTTGATTTTTAGAGGCTTTTGCTTCTAATATAATTAATTATGCTGATTTTTTCCTAATTTTGAATCATTCTTGCATCCCTGTTATAAATTCAACATGCTCTACATGAGAGATGCCAAACATGCCACAAAAGGGCCTTACATGGCCCACAATCCTCCAGGATGCAGCCAGAACCAGATTAAAATGTAATTGAGAAATATTCAATAATATTAACATTTAACAATATCATAAATAATA
The DNA here is from genome assembly GCA_023553655.1 of Myrmecobius fasciatus. Lineage (NCBI taxonomy): Eukaryota > Metazoa > Chordata > Mammalia > Dasyuromorphia > Myrmecobiidae > Myrmecobius > Myrmecobius fasciatus. Next base: position 20,505 of record JAJPUD010005679.1, on the reverse strand, counting down.
TTAAAATACATGACAATAAATATTTAAAATGAATAGAAATACAATATAACATAGATAATATTAATTTGAGGCTTTCTAAATGTTACTTAACTTCTTAATGTCTCAATTTCCTCAACTATAAAATCAGTATAATAGTAACACCTACCTCACAAGGTTTTTGTAATAATTCAGTGACATAATTTTTATAAAGTGCTTAGCACAGTGCCTGGCAAATAGTAGGTGCTTAATAAATGCTTATTCTCTTCTTCCCCTAATTTCATAACCACTTATATTTCCAGGTTCAATTCTTGTTCTAATTCTCATGTTCAACCTATGGTCTCATTCCCTGTTCCTTTCTCTACATATCTTGTTATCTACTACTCCTCTGGCCATTATAGGAAATTTTATACAGTTGATTGATCTGAAACTGAAGTGATCTCTGATAAAATGAGGTTTTATAAAATGAAATGGTTGGATTAGATGGCTTCTGAGGAACCTTGTAGCTCCAACTCTGTGCAAAAGTGATCATTTGTTTTTTTCTACAGAATGGTAGCACGATCAAAGGGAAAGCACTGAATTTCTAGAAAAAGAATTTAGTTTTAAACCTTGGCTCTGCACTTTAATGCTTTGTTGAGTTTAGAAAAGTCATTTAACCGCTATGAAACTCATCTTCCTCATTAGTAAAAATATGATGCTGCACTAGAGTAACTGTAGAGCTTCTTCATTTTCTAATCAATCAGTGATCCTTTGATCCAAGATTTAAGTGGAGTGTTGAGTTTTTTCCTCATTCCTTATTAAAATTTTCTGTCCTTATGCCAATAAGAACCATGAAGCAGGAAAACAATGAAGTGAGAAGTGAAGGAGTAGTTTAAGTGATTTTTTTTTTCAGGCTCCTTCTAGCTAAAAGGAAAAAAAAAAGTTGTGAGTCTACAGTTTTGAGCAGGGATTCTTAAACTGGAGTCCAGGGGATCTTGGAGAAATTTTAGGAGTTACATGAAATTGGATTTTTAAATTTTACATCATTATGTTCAATAACTACTAATAAAATTTTAACATTTTGTTGTTATTGGTCCTTCATTCTTAAAGGGGATCATGTCATCAGGAAAGTGATGCCATTACATGCAAATGAATTGGATTTAAATGAGGGAAGGCTGTGCAAGGTTACCTGCCTCACTTTCCCCTCCTGAGCCATTTGAGTCCAGTGACAAGTTATAGATCAAAACAAGTGGAGATAGCTTAAATTATAAATGTAAGCAATAAAATATTCAGGCTTCAGTGGGATTTGGCCAAATGAATCCATGACATATGAAAAAAAGGTTAAGAATCCTTGATTTAGTGGTATCCAGTTCTGCTTTCCCTATCTGTAGATACTACTATAAAATGGCTTTTGTGTATAACATTTTTTTCTGTATCACTTTTTCCCTTCTCTTAAGGCAAATGGAAAACACCATTTGATTCATCTGACACTTTTAAGGAAAAGTTCTTTGTGAATGAAAACAAGACTGTCGATGTTTCCATGATGAGCAAAGATGAATTTTTCACCCGTATTTTCCAAGACAAGGAGCTTTTCTGCACAGTTGTAGAACTGAAGTATAGAGGCAATGCTAGTGCACTTTTCATTCTTCCTGATATAATGAAAATGAAGACTGTTGAAGATGCTCTCAGCCTAGAAGTATTGAACAAGTGGAAAAATTCACTCCAAGAAAGGTAATTATTCTATGATGATCTCTAGGATCACATCCAAACTTTAACATCACTCTTTCTATAGTTTAATCTGTATTATCCTGTTCTTTCCATCTTTGATGACTATTTAAAAAAAAAAAAAGCTAAACCAGAATGATTTGTTGATAAAGTGCTCAGGGGATACAAAACAACTCTGGGAAACAAGGTTTTTTCAATATTCACCTTTCAGGCAGAGGCGGCTGTATCTTAGTCAAAAGACACATTGAGATCTCATGGACTAGCAGTCCAAATTGCAGTCATGTAAAAAGCATGTTTTTCAGCTCAGTAAACTATTATTTTCTAACACTATCCTATATTGTAAATACTGCAACATCTTTCAGTAAAATCTTAAGAATAAGTAAATCTAAGTACTCTTTCTGATTTTTTGTTTGTTTGCATGTGGCTTTTATGTGCTCAGGGCCTGATTATGTATATGCCAATGACCCCAGATAAAGTGTTTATTTAAAAAATTTGTCACATACCTTCCCATTCCTTTAAAAAAATAAAATAAAATTACAATATAGACTTTTGAGTTGAGAAGAACCTTAGAAGTCATCAAATACCTTCATTTTACAGATGCAGAAACTGAGACAAGATAACAGCTAGCAAAAATTCAAATTCTGAATCCAAATTCAGGACTCTGTCTGACATACCATAGAAATAAACTACATAAATACAAAAAAAAATGCATTAGATAGAAACCTCAGTCACCTCATTGGAAAATGGGTAATAGACCTGATAAATAAATAATCTGACAAAACTGAAAACTTTAATGTTTACAAAGTGCTTCCTCAAGACAACTTTGAGAAATAGATAGCATTTCCTTCATTTTATAGATAAGAAAACTGAGGAATTAAGTAATTGTCCAAGGTCACTCAGCAGTTCAGTGCCAGAACCTGCACTAGCCCCTGGTCTTCTGACTATCAATATAGGGCATTTTTCACTTTATCATGAAAATGGATTTTTTTAAGAGAGGGAGATTAGTTCTTGCCTCCTATTCTAGGACTATTTATATTTTACTGGACTCTTACAAAACAAAATTATCCTCAAGATACAAGGGGAGGAAACCAACTCATCAATAACTCAACTATGCATCTATTGCCATGTCAAATTAAGAAATGAATTGGTTTCATTTGATTCAATTTAATAAATCCTTTAAATTTAGTTCAGTTGGCAATAGCAAAGCAGAGAAAGCACTAGCTTAAGGTTTGTAAGACCTTCTCAGATCAGCTACTACTGGAATGACTTCACTGAGTCACTTCTTTCTGGATCTATTTAACTTCTCCACAAAAACTAGTGGGTTTAACTAGAGAGATGGGCCTTTGCAATTTCTTTCAACTCAGACATTCTAAACTTTTTAATCCAAGAAAAATATGTTAAGTATTTATTATGTATAGCTTTGGGGGAAGCAGGATGCTAGTAGATATAAATATAAGCTTTAGATAAAAACACAGATTGGTATTTGTCCTTTGTTCTTGAAGAGAACCAATATCATCAGGAGAGTGATATCTTGACTTGCAAATGAATTGGATTTAAAAGAGACAGAGCTGTGCAAAGTCACCAGTCTCACTCTTTCCTCTGGAGCTGAGTCCAGTGGCAAGGCATAAATCAGGATGACTAAAGATGGTCCCATATTCAGTAAGAGACTTCGACTTTTTTAAGCTAAGATCTTCCCAGGTCTTGGGTTGTTTGAAGCAACAAACATTCAATGATTTAAAACTATATAAGAAATGAGGCAAAATATGGCCTTAGTTTGCCCACTCCAAGAGAAAAGAAATCAAACTAAAAGGGAAGACCTTTAAAATTTCTAGCCAGAACAGAAAAAAAAAATTCTATTTATATTCATTCTGAGTCGTCAAAACCCAAACAAGTGAAGCTTTGTCTGGAACCTATTATTGGCTAATCAGTGAGAGCCAGAGTATATTAAGAGAATCACCTCCTAGTGATGGCTAGGGATCTAATTCTGACCAACAGAACCAATCCCTTCATGTGAGAGGATGATAACAATACAAGGAGACTGAAAGGCCATTTCATTTCCAATTCACAATCAACATCTGCACTGATTTGCAATTCCTTCAAGTGTGTTATGATTCACAGTTGTGGGGGCTTTAGGAGAATCAACCTGCCCTTTCATACTTAGGTGTGGACCTTAGCAAGAATGATTCAAGTTTAAGGCATGATCAGGTAACTATTTGAATCCCAATGTGTGTGTGTGTGTGTGTGTGTGTGTGTGTGTGTGTGTGTGTGTTTATCAAACCTTAGTTTTCCATAGCTCTATTTCAAAAAATCATAAATGCAACTACATCGAATAAAAGAGCTAATTGTCCTCATTTTAAAAATAATAGAATAAATAAGTATGAAAGAGGAAAACAAATCCAGACCCCAACCTCAAGATATCTTATGACACTTCAGTAATCAAAATTTACATTTTTTTGGTAAAGTACCCACATGTAAAGATATGTGTCCCCATATGGACAAAAGAGGAGGAGGGAGGGAAAGAGGAAAAAAAGAAGAAATAGAGGGAAGAAGGAAGGGAGGAAGGAAGGAAAAAAAAGATAGAAGGAAGGAAGGAAGGAAGGGAGAAAGGAAGGGATGGAGGGAGGGAGGGAGGTAGAAAAAAAGGGAGGGAGAAAAGAAGGAAGGGAGGAAGGAAGGAAGGGAGGAAGGGAGGGAGGAAGGAAGAAAAATTGCCCAACTAAAACTCAGTATAATAATAGCACCTCCCTCCCAGAGTTGTGAGGATCAAATAAGATATTTATAAAGACTTAGCATTGTGTCTGACACACTTTTTATTAGTTGACAGCCTGTCTTCCCTGTTACTGAGGGTTTTCTACCAATCAGAAAGTGAAAGTCAGCCAAATATGTAGAAGATGAAAAAATGTGTTAATGTTAGAGCTAATGTTGAAAGTGTTATTTTTTGTTTTTGTTTTAAACAAGCTCCCTTTTGTTATTTTATGTCTTTCTTCTAAAAAAGAAAAGAAAACAAAGAACATTTTCATATATACAACAGAGCATAGAAATAAGGCATGCAATCTAACATTGTAGCTCTAATTTTTTCTTTCTTTTTTTATTAAAGCTTTTTATTTTCAAAACATATGCATGGATAATTTTTCAACATTGACCCTTGCAAAAGCTTATTTCAAATCCCCCCCCCTTCTCCCCAAGTAACTCAAATTTTCAATTTGCTACCATACTAAGATTTGAAAATCCTTTTAGTTTTAATAACAAGTTCACTTCAAACCCTGAGTTTCTGTTTAGGGTCTAAATGTGTTCATTAAATACTTGTTAAACTGAATATCAAGATGGCTTCATGGATTTATTTATTCCAAAGGTTCTAGAAAATAAAATGATCACAATGCTTTTTTCTTACTTTTTTTTTTTTTTTTACAGAGAGATCAAGCTCTTCTTGCCGAAATTTTCAATTTCTAGTAACTATGAACTAGAGAAGATCCTTCCAGCAATTGGTATTAAGGAACTCTTTACTGATCATGCAAATCTTTCTGGAATAATTGGACAAACCAAAAACATCAAAATTTCCAAAGTAGGTTCAACAACTTCAAATAATTGCTTTTCAAGTTTTTAAGTACAGAGACAGAGATGGGCAAGGTACTAGTTCTGCTTTGGCAAGGTAGTTGAACAAGGCATGTTGATATAGATTTATGTATCTATAGATTCTATAGCCTTCCACAATTCTTGTAGATTCCATAGCACATAGAATAAGGTAACTTTTTTATTTTAACTCACATTTTCAAATGTAATGTGGCTCCCTGGAAATAGAGTAGTCATCCATATATCTATAAAGAACCAAGATTAACAACATATCTTCATCACAAAACTTTTGAATTACCTGGTGAAAGAATTACTTGCCCTGGTCCACACAGCTAGGAAATGACTGAGATTAGATTTGAATTCAGGTTTTCCTGACCTAAGTTAGCAAGGGGAGACTTTGAGGGGAAGTGATTTGTTCAACGATGCACAGTCATTGAATGGCAGCACCATTTGAGCTACAAATCCAACACCTAATAAATAATAATCATAAGTAGCAAAGAGACTCAAAGTCACAAAGATATAGATGCGACTAAAATAAATATTTATATAGCTTTTTAAGATTTTCAAAGAGTTTATATATATATGTATATATATACATATACATATATATATATATTTGATCCATCATGACCTTGAGAGGTAGATGTTATTATCCTTATTTTACAAATGTGGAAATTAAGACAAACACAGTATGTGACTTATCTAGGTCACACATCTGGTAAGCCTCTGAATCTGAATTTGAACTCAGGTCTAGATCTGATGTTCTATGTACTGTATCACCTATTTTAATGTATAAAGTGTCTTTGGGGAGCAAAAGCAGAGGAATGGAAGAGCAAAAATAGAAGAAAAAAATTATAGGGCATGCTTCCTAATGTATATTGACAAAAATTTCTAAATAAAGTATCAGCAATAAGACTAAAGCCATTATCACAAAGATTATACATTATGGTCAGGCTGAATTTATGCCAGGAATGTAGGGCTGCTTCCATAATATTAGGGAAATCATAAGTGTTATTGTCTATCTTAATAACAAAAACAACAAAAAATTTTTATTTATAACAAAAGATTCAGAAAAAAAAACTTTTGACAAAATATAATACCATTTCATATTAAAAGCTCTAGAAAATACAGGGGGAAATGGAACTCTTCTTAAAATGATATGTAGTGTTTTTCTAAAACCAAGAGCAAGATTTATGTTTAATGGGCATAAATGCTGAACATTTCCAAAAAGATTGGGGTGAAGAAAGGATGTTGATTATCTCCATTATTGTTCAATATTTTACTAGAATTGCTACTTATAACAGTAAGACAAGAAAAATAAATGAAAGATCAAGAATTTCAAGGGAATCAATGCAAAAACAAAACAAAACAAAACAAAAAACAGTTTAAGGAAGCAACCTGGGAATACCAGTTCTCAAACTCTCCTGTGAAGGGATAATCATCAAAAGAATCTGCTACTAGATAAGAAATAAAATGGTCGAATAGATAAATGATCACTATGACTTATTGTTTGACAAATCTCAAAGTTCCAGCTATCAAGGCAAGAACTCACTGTTTGAAAAAAAATTGCTGAAAATATTGGAAAGAAAAATCTCACATTAACTAGGCATAGACCAACATCTCATACCTTATACCAAAATAAGTTAAAAACAGATACATGGTTTAGATGTAAAGGGTAATATAATGAGCAAATTAGGAAAGTGGAAAAATCATCATTCAAATCTATGAAGGAAGAAATAGTTCATGACCAAATAAGATACATACTTCATAGGAGGTAAAATGTGATAACACTGTTTATGTTAAATTAAAATAATTTATTTTGCCCAAACAAAACTGAAGTAGCCAAAATTAGAAGGAAAGTAGGAAACTGAAAAATTACAGCAAGTTCCTTTGACAAATGTGTCCTTTCTCAAACATATAGGGAGCTGAACTAAATTTTTGGACTCATTCTCCAATTGAGAAATAGTCAGAGGGCAGAAGTAAGTAGTTTTCAGAAGAAGAAATGAAGGCTTTCTATAGTCATATGAAAAAAATGCTCTAGATCACTGATAATTAGAGAAATGCAAATTAAGACAATTTTGATATACCACCTAACACTTATCAAGTTGGCTAAACTGATCGAAAAAGAAAATAAATGCAGGAGATATGGCAAAAATAGGGATACCAATGTCCCGTTTATGGAGCTGTGAACTAGACCACCCATTCTGATGAATAATTTGAAACTATGCTCAATAGGCTATAAAACCATACATATCCTTTAACCCTGCTTTAATAACACTGTTAGGTCTGTATCTCAGAGATCAAAGAAAAAGTAAAGGATATATCTGTACCAAAAATATCTATAACAGCTGGTATTATAGCTATAACACCAGCTATAGCTTAGATTAACATTATTAATACACAGTAATGTAATGTCTGGATATGCTGCTTCAATGGGTAATTTCCCTTTATAATTAATTAAATGCACCTTTTGGCTAATGTTAGGGTTTTTGTACTATTGAAGATCTTGTTCCATGCAAACACCATAATTTCCTCAGAGATCAGGGAGATGAGAACACTTGCTGAATTTTCAGCACTATAAAGCTACAAAAATATACTTCTTAGGAGATGAGAGCACTTGCTGAATTTTCAGCACTATAAACCTACAAAATATATTTCTTACTCTTTCAAACAATTTTGTTATTGCTTTAAATATGTATTCCCTTCCTACATCCCACAGTCCAAAAATTTTAATTCCTTAGCTCTGTGAAGACTCAGCTTAAATGTATGTATGTACAATCTTAATAATCAGTCAGCAAACATTTATTGAATGTTTCCTATTTATCAGACACTTTTTTCATTCAGCTGACAGAGCCTAATAAATGCAGACTTTCAGTCTTCTAAGCATACTTAACTATAGCACATTATTAACAAGAATGGATTTCTAGGGCCTTAGACTTCTCTATTTCCTGTTGGAATGAACAGAATTCCTAAACTTTCTAAAACTACTTCAAATTGAACCAATATAGTAGAGTGGAGATAGCTAGAAGTTATAGATTTGAGATCACAGACTAGCCATTTCAATTCTCTATGAGTTAATTACCTTTTCATTAAAGTGAGTTTCAGAAATGAGAAAGGCACAGTGTTAAACTAGTTGATGTCTGAGGTTTTTTCCAGTTCTAATATCCTTTCCTTTGCTCCTTTCATTCAACACCCACTCAGCATTATCCTATGATATTTACCTGTCATTTTAATCCCTTGTATTGTGAATTATTGGACATTTAGGGCAGTTAGATGACTCTGTGGATGGACTGGTGGGCCTGAAGTCAGGGAGACCCATCTTAATGAGTTCAAATCTGGCCTCAGACACTTAATTAGCTGTGTGACTCTGGACAAGTCATTTAACCCTTTTTGCCTTGTTTCTTCTATAAAATGAGCTAAAGAAAGAAATGGCAAATTACTCCAGTATCTTGCCAAGAAAACCCCAAATGACTGAGCAAAACAAAACCCAACAGTACTTTTTCTGTTGCTATATTTTGCAAACTGATTTAATTTATTTTATATCAATTAAAATCAGAATATTGGAGTCCTTTCCACAGCACTCTTGAATTGGGAAGTCTACCTCCACATCAATGTGTGTATATATATAGGAAAGTGAACTTGAGATTGAAAAAAAAACAAATCTAGGACCTAGAAATGGCTGTTTACCTGATGATAATCAGACTTCAACAGGAGTCATTCACACAAGAATAGGAATGACTTAATTTTTGTCCTCATATTCTTTGGTGTCTAGCAAAACAATGGATTCATTGTAAGCATTTAAAAAAATTTGTCCAATGCATGAAGAAATGATATGAAATAATATACATTGATTCAACTTTCTTTTAAAAAGATCTATGGAGTTTGCTTCATTTACTCACTCAATTCAGCCATTAGCCAAATTGAATAGTAAGAGCTAGAGCCTAAAGGTATCCTCACCACGAAAAAGATGAGAGGTTTAGTGATTTAAACACCAGCTCTCTGAAAAATATACATACATATATATATATATATATATATATACATATGCATATATATAACTAAAACATATGTCTAAACAATGTTCATTATTAACATTTTTCTCCATTTTCTTAAGTTTAGGAAATGGACAGAACAATAAATTTATGGTATTTTCCAGTTTCCAAGGTATAATTGTTTATATTGAAAATCTAACAATTAGCTCTCTGGAACCTGTTCAAGCAGGCTTCAACCTCTTCTGAAAACAAGCTAACAAATAAACAAACAAACAAAAGCTCCATACTCCCACCCCACTCCTGATTGGATCTTCTTAGACCATGCCTCTCCTCTCTTCTTTGAGGGATTAAATCCACTCAGTTTTGTTACATTTTCCTTATGATCAATAAGTTCTGATTGGTAAATGATCCATTTTATCTAGCTGACCCTAAACTATGCTTCGCAGTTCTTTTGTGTATACTTTACTTGCTTCCACACTTTCCATCCCACCTCCTTCCATTTTCCAATTCATAAAGTATTGGATGATTTTCCTAATGTCGCACAGTCAGATCAGGTCAACAAATATAAAGTGCTTACAATCTAACAGGACCAAGTAAAAGGACAATTCCCATTGAGAGAAATGGATGAGTATTTGTTTGGCTTCCACAATTATAAAAATTAAATTGGAGAAATGAAACAAATTAGAAAACTGAGAACCACAGAGACAATGGTGGGTGACTGGGGTGGAGTCCCTACCGTACCCCATTATTCAGAGCTTCCCAAGGGAATTTTCCCTAGCAACAAAAGAGCCCAAAACAAAGATGTTTGCTCAACAGGTAGGGAGATTTACAGTGTTGCCCTTCCCCCCATCCCTTATGTACTGGGCTTCAACAGTGCAAAGAACAAAAAGGTTCTCCTTATATCTCAGACCACCAGCCCCATTACAGAACCCAATCCCTGCCCCTAAAAAGCTTGTATTCTTACATTCTTTTGAGGGAAATAACCTCAACAATTTTCTATGCACTATGCCCAGGTATATCTCATCAAGGGAATCACCTGGAATGGCAAAAAAAAAATTATTCTAACATGAAAACCCATCTAATATAACTGTTCACATCATAGGCTACAGCTAACCTGAATGCAGCAAATTAATAGTGTGCCAATGCAGACTATGAGCTCAGCTACATAGGGAGACAGTGTTATAGCACTACACCAAGAAGCAGAATTCTAGCAGGCTGGTGGTTCAAAGGGATTTCTTTTAACACCTGATCCTGGGATCTGGCCTGTTCTATCTCCAAAAAGAGATTGTAATTTCTTCCTTTTGGAGAAAAAGGAAGAGACATATGTCTTTCACTCTACTCTCTCTAAGAAGGGTATTAAGTTGGAATTTTAACTGTCTGTTGTATATCACAGGGCAGCTAAGTGGTGCAATAAAAAGAGTATCAGAATTGGACTCAGGAAGACATGCGCTCAAAACCAATCTCAGATGCTAGCTGTATAAACCTGGGCAAGTCAATTAACCACTCTATGTCTTAATATACTTAACTGTAAAATGAAAATAATAATAGTACTTTGTACAGTCCAAGGCATACAGTAAGTGCTATATAAATGCTTATTTCTTTCCCCTTCCCTTCTGGGGAAGCATTAAATAGTATTTTTTCTGTGACCAAGTCTGTGAAACACAAATTCCCTTATGAAAGGATGAAGGAATGGAGGGGAGGAAGATTCTGGAGGACATGAGAATGGGCTAAGAAAAATAGAGATGAGAGCATTAAAATGATAAGGAGACTGGGGAAGAAAGAGAGAACTTAGAGGGAAAAGATGACATGAAAAAATATGACGAGAGTAGAAACGAGAGGATAAGGAAGAGAGGATGAGGGAAGCTAGAAGAAGGAACAATGAAATGTCTGAGGAGAGTAGAAAAATGTTAAAAAAAATGGGGAAATAGGTTGGAAGAAACTGTGGTAGGAACTGTCCAGAGCTATTCCCAACTTTATGGAGCAAATTCATTTTCTCAGAAATAGAGAGGAAATATAAAAGTTTTTCCCTCTCTCCCTCACCCCTATATTTTTCAGAACAGATTTCAGAATGTTAGTGATTCTAAGGTTTCTTTAGTACTGAGGCTGCTACTGGCAATCTCATTTGATTTGATTATAAGATCCATGAAGAGCTCCTGGATCCAATACCCGTAGTCCATGAAGGACTTCTCCCATCATCTTTCATGATCTGGTTCCCTGTATCTTCACCACCTCCAGGTTCAATAATGTTGTTTTTCCCCTTACAGGCAGTCCATAAAGCTGTGATGGATGTAGATGAGAATGGTACAGAAGCTGCAGCTGCCACAGGCGTAAAGTTTATCCTTACTTCAATGAGGTTCCCTTCATCTCTGGTCATTAACTTTGATAGGCCATTCATAGTCATTTTGTATGATGAAAGAAATATATTTTTTCTAGCCAAAGTCAACAATCCCCAAAATGAACACCCTCTTGAAGAAGAAGAAGAGGGGGCTGCTGACAAATCAGGAATTACAGGGAACAGTTGATCTCCTTCCAGATCAGCCTGCCATATACTTGGTGACCTTAGGATAGTGTCATATACTCTGTAAACATTCCCGTCTCCATTAAAAAAAAAAGTCATCCTGATAAAGTATATATTGGATGTTTTATTTTAAATAGTTAGGGAATTCTTTACAAACTTCAGGCAGTATTTCCTTAAGAATAAAAGGTTAGTTATTTTTCATTGTAATAAATCAATCTTTGAGCACATTTTTTTGATCACATTTTTCTTCCCATTCATTCATTCATTCAATTCTTGTTATGATACTCTGAATCTTAGTTTCTTCATCTATAAAATAGAGGTAATAATAGTTATATAGGATTGTTGCAAAGAAAGTACTTAGTGAATTTGAAAGTGTTAAAAATATGAATTATTCATTCAACATTTGTTAGACACTCACTGTTTGCTTTGATCATTGTTTTATAAGAGATAAAAAAATACACTATGACCTCTTCTTTCAATGAGGTCATAGATTAGTAAAAGATATTACAAATATATTCAACTAAAATGAAAATTAGAATGTTATAGCTAGCCAATTAGTTTCAAAGAGTTACAATAAATTGGAGGAGAAAGAAGCTATTTTCACCTGGAAGGATGATAGAAAATAGTTTGGTGAGAGTTGTTTGACCATCAAGTTTCCAGCCTAGATCATTCCTCATTTCTAACCATCACCAAAGGAATTATGCACGGAACATAATTATAGTTTTAAAGAAATTAAAAACCTCTATATATGGTTAAAAAAAGTCAAGAGTTACTATCAAAGAACTGTAATTCCTAAGACTCTCTTTTTGAATCTCTTAGAGGACATAGACAATTGTTAAGCCACAGCTGACAGAAGTAACTTCATATCTCACCACTGAATGACTTGACAAAGTACCAGGAAATTCTTATGTATTCAATAATAGTTTGGTCAGTTTCAGTAAAAGCCAAGTATGCATGCAAATAAACCAATAGAGAATATCCTAAAAGCAGAGAGAAGAATGAGTTAAACCTCTAAAAGAATCCAAAGTACTTTAAAACAATGCTACAATATGAAGGATAATGAACCAATGTTGCCTGATGAAAAACAGGTGTAGGGTTGCTTGACAATTTCAATATATTATAAAACAGCAAAAATCTCCAGAATGGCTTAAAGTAAAATTGAAATTCACATGTAACATGTACACTCTGGCCTTATTCTCTCAGGCTATACATACATGTATGTAACGACCTGAGCAGCAAGTAAGAATTTTTGCTAGTGACCTTTGGAAATCCAAGGGTAACAGAGATGCATACCACATCAGAATGCAAACTTGATGGAACTAATGCTATGCTGGAATGGAGCTAAATTTCGGATCTAATACATATACACATTCCATCACCTGAGTTAGTCTAGGCAAGGATTATGCTCCTAAGGTATTGGAGAAACTGTTTGTGTTTATTCTTAATATATCTGTAAAGCAATTATCCTTTTTAAAGCTAATTGGTGTTAAATGGTTAAATGCTGACCACTAAGTATCCTAACAAATGGAAGGAACATAGACAATGAGGACTTGAGACAATGACAGAAAGATGTTCCTAACTTTTTCCCTCCCAAAAGTTCCTACTTGTTGTTCAGGTCATTATACTGTCCTGGCTTGTGAAACTCAAACTCTGTAATGATAGGATTCTAAAGGAGGATATACTCTCTTCATACCATGAGTCACTGATGCTTTTTTGGCTGCAAACCCAATTTCTGGAAAAATGTGCTCCTAAGTAGTCTTCTGAACCTTTCCAGTTCCAAAGATCATTGATTCCACTCCCTTCAGTAAATGACCTCTCTCTAGAGTTGTGAGGCAAAGAGAAGAGATGCCACCTGGTCCTCAGCTTCTCCTCCAATAAGACTTCATTTATCATACTTTGGCCATGTATTAGATAGCCATAACATATAAATGAAAAATTAGTAATGAATTTATATTAGAAATTAGACTTTTTAATATAGAAGAAACAAAAAGTTTCAAAATCCAATGATCATTGAATCAGTCAATAAGTGTTTATTACATTTTACAATAGGTAGGCAGTGTAATAAATGATATATGCCAAAATGGATGCATATTTACAAAAAAATATAAATTGCTCAGATTAATAGAAGAGGAAATAAATTACTTTAAAAGGCCTATTTTAGAAAAAAAGAAATTGAACAAACCATTAATGAAGTCTATAAGAAAAAATCTCTAGGGCCAGATAGATTCACAAGTGAATTCTACCAAACATTTAAGATACAATTAATTTCAATACTATGTATACTATTTGGAAAAATAGGAAAGGAGTCCTGCCAAATTTCTTCTGTGACACAAATACAATACTGATAACTAAACCAAGAAGAGCTAAAAAAGAGAAAGAAAATTACTGACCAATCTCCCTAATGAATTTTGAAGAAAATATTTTAAATAAAATATTAGTAAAGAGATTACAACAATTTATCAGCAGGATAATACACTATGATCAAGTGGAATTTATACCATGAATGAAAAGCTGGTTCAGTATCAGGAAAACTATTACAATAATTGGCCATATTGACTAATAACAAAACCAAAAGAAATCATGATAATCTCAATAGGTGCAGAAAAAGCTTTTGACAAAATACAGCACCCATTCCTCTTAAAAACACTAGAGAGCATAGGGATAAAAGGACCTTTCCTTAAAATAACAAGCACTAACCTAAAACTAACAGCAAACATTCTTTGTAATGGAGAAAAAGATGGATACATTCCCAATAAGATCTGGGATGAAACAAGGATACCCATTATCACCACTGTTATTTAACATTGTTCTAGAAATATTGGCTTTTTCACAGACCTTTTCTGTTGACCTTCCAGCTTCTATTTGATATCTGAGCTGAAAAGTTTGGAAACCACTAGTAATGGCGCTGATTCAGAGGTAGGGTCAGGCCATGCTTTGGGCTGTGTCTGGGACTGCATGCTGGACTTGCATCTTTTTCTACTGAGCTTCTAAGTTGCCTTCAGCTGAAAACTGCTCTGCTCTGTCTTTTTGAGTATTCTGATGCTCTAAAATTTGTTTAAAGTCATTATTTAAAGGAATTTGGAGCAGTTTGGGGGAGACGTTAGGCAACTTCCTGTCTTTACTCTGCCATCTTGTCCCCATCCCTTCCATTTGGGATTTTCTTAACAAAGATACTGGAATGGTTTGCCATTTCTTTCTCCAGCTCATTTTACAAATGAGGAAACTGAGACAAACAGGGTTAAGTAACTCACCCAGAAACACATAGCCAATAAGTATCTGAGACTGGATTTGAATTCACAATGATGAGTTTTCTTAACTCTAAGTTGGGCCCTCAATCTACTGTGCCACCTGGCTGCCCCCAAACAGTTGAAAGCATTGAAAGTCTTCTTTATGTTGCTGCTGTTAAGTTATTAAGTCATTTCTCACTCTTCACATTGACCCCCTGGACCACTGAAAGTTTTTCTATCCTCTTCTATCTCTTTAAGTCTGTCCAAGTTCATGTTCATTGTTTCCATGATACTATCTATCCATCTCATCTTCTACTGTTCCTTTTTCTTTTTGTATCCAATTCTTCCCAACATCAGGGTCTTCACCAATGAGTCTTGTTTTCTCATTATTGTAGCCAAAGTATTTAAGCTTCAGCTTCAGTATTTGACCTAGTGAATAGCCTGAATTAATTTAAGTATTTACAGATTTGGTCTCCTTGTTCCTTTCCAAGGGCCTATCAAAAGTCTTCAGTTCAAAAGCGTTGATTCTGCGATGCTCAATTTTTTTTTTTTATACTACAACCTTCATAGCCATACATTCTACCGGAACAACAATAGCTTTGACTAAACAGACATTTGTTGACAAGGAAATGTCTCTACTTTTTAGTATGCTACCCAAATTTGCCATAGCTTTTCTTCCAAAGAGCAAATATCTTTTAATTTCATGGCTGTAGTTGCCATCTAAAAGGACATTTGAGATTAAGAATATAAAATCCGATATGACTTCCATTTCTTTTCCTCTATTTCCTAGACAGTAGTGGGATCAATTACCAGAATCTAATGTTAAATTTCAAGCTAATTTTTATGTTTTCCTCTTCCACCTTCCAGAGACTTCTAAATTCCTTTTCACTTTTTGCCATCAGAGTGATATATTCTGTATATCACAATTTTATTGGTATTTCTCCTGTCAACCTTAATTTTAGTTTTTTTGATTCAAATAGCTTGGCATTTTGCATGATGCACTCTGCATATAAGTTAAATAAGTAAGGTGACAATATAAAGTTTTATCACACTCCTTTCTTAATCTTAAGCCAATCAGTTGATCCATATTTGAATCTAACTTGGCAACAAATTATTCAACTTACTCCATATCATATTATAGTTTCTTTAAATTTTAAATTTCTCTCCAAAACTATCCTTTTCTTTTTGCTTTCTTCACCACAGAAAAAAAACTTAAAGCTTTTGCCAAATTTATAATAAAATTTTTGTATTAACTTCTCAGAATTTTCTCATAAACATAAGACAGTTCTCATTTAAAAAATTAATCCTTAAATCCCCCCCCCCTCTGTATCTGTCTCTCTGTCTGTCTCTCTCTGGATCCAGACTATCTTGAATGTCAAGTAACAATTCTTGATGCCCCAGGTGTCGCATTTCTAACAAAAGTAAAAGAGGCTATTCTCATTTGAAATTTCCCCAGATATGGGCACAATGAAAGACTCCATGAATACAAACTTTTCCATACAATATATTTTCTTCTTCTGTCCTTTTGAAAATTTCTTCTCAGTAAGCCATAGACTTCCAGAAAAAGTGATAAAGTACATATCAGTAGCACTAAAGAACAACTAGCAAATTAAGAGTTACAAGTTCATATTATAATTTATTCATATTATAATTTATTACTTGGAATTAACTAATATTTTGTTTGAAATTGGACTTTTTATTCTGAATTTGACAATAATTGAAAGGCAAATAACTCTTTCAGCCCTTTACCCCTCCTCAAAAGCACTGAGAGTGGAATTGGACATGAAAATAATTTGAAATTTAATATGCAACAAAGAATGTCAGGGTAGGAAGGAAAGGGCAAAAGAACTGTGGAGAGAGAGGAAGGGAAAAGATAAAAGTGATGCAAAAAGGCAAAACAGAAAAAACTTCATATTAGAAAAATGTAGATCAGATGCAATTGCTTTCAGAGGAATAACTAGATGCAACACCCAGCAATAGCCTGACAATGTAACAAATACAGAATTACTATACTATTGTCAAGGTAGTAATGGAAAAGAAGGTCAGAAGTATATGGCAAGAGTCTGTTTCAACAGCGAGAAACCAGAATGCTCCACTGATAAATTTATCAATGGAGCATGCTGATCTCTCACTGCTATTCAGTGAGGAGAGGGAAACATGGTGTGATATACAGAGCAGCCTGTCAGTGAGATTGCAATTGATTATTGCCTCAAGGAAACTGAGACCCATTAAAGATCTTAGCTTACAAAAAGGCAAAAATCTCCCACTACATCCCAGGATGCCCTGAATTTGATTGTCTTGATCTATATCTTATCACAGGACCCAGATAGCTCTAGAGAAAGTGAACTAGTAACTTTGCCCAGCCCTGGTTCACTTAAATCCAATTCATTTTCATGTTATGGCATCACTTACCTGATGTTATGTTCCTCTTTGAGAATGAAGGACAAACAACAAACAGTAAATGTTGTATTTGAGTAATGCCAAAATACTGAAGCAGTTACCATTTAAATTTTGTCCTTTTTTTTCCTCTATCAGACCTCTGTCCTTTCATTTGGGGGATGTCAAAAAATTTAAGGAAAGAAGCATTAAGAGGAAGTCAGGAAGAATACACTGTTAGATGTCATGATGCTCTTAAATTCTTGTTACTTTTTTCCTTAAGAAATACAATCACTGGGGCAGCTAGGTGGTGCAGTGGTTAGAGCACCAGCCCTGAAGTCAGGAAGACCTGAGTTCAAATCTGGTCTCAGACACTTCCTAGCTGTGTGACCCTGGGCAAGTCACTTAACCCCAATTGCCTCAGCAAAAAAAAAAAAAAAAAAAAAAAAAAAGAAATACAATCACTGAATTCCATTATTTTAAATCAATTTAGAGATCATTCAGTTGATCTTCCTACCTAATTCATGAGTAACATGCCCATCAACTAATCATCTGGAATATTTTTAGTAATAAAGTGTTCATTACCTATTCTTCCTACTATTATTAATTATTATTTTCATTAATTATTATGATTTTCCTTGTATCTATATATTTGTTACAGTATTGCCCTATTAGACCCCTAGTTCCTTGAGAGCAAGGATTATGTAATTTTTCATTTTTGTAACCTCAGTATTCAGTACTTTAAGAAAGTATTGTACATTGGATAGAATATATACAAAACAGTCCACATATGGGCAGTTAGATGGCACAGTGGATATAGCAGTTGGCTTTGCAATCAGGAAAACTCATCTTCATGAGTTCACATCTGACTTCAGATACTCCTATGTCTGAAATGACTGAACAACAAGACAATCTATATAGAACCAGTATATTGGTTGAATTAAATTGAATTATATTCCAGCCATTGCCTACCCCCTATAATTTTTTTCTCACTGGTCCTAGTATTAGAACTAAGTAATATAGCAAGAATAATCACTTTCCCACATGACTGCCTTTCAGGTATTTGAAAATAATTATCATGGCCCACTACTTATTCTCTTCTACTTTCTAGACTGAATATCAGTAGTCCCTGCCACTAATTCTTATATGCTGACATTTTTCCAACTTTCCTCACCATTCCTCTGAATTTTATTATGACTTCATTAAGATCTTCTTGTCTTAGTTATTAGGTGAATAAGGAAGAACTTTTACAACTGTTCATTGTAGTTAACTTATGATTATTAGCAAGTAATATATGATTTTAAGAGACCCAAGTATAACTAACTCATTTCTGAATTTCTCATTAAAAAGGATCATAAAAGTGGAAGCATCAGCAGGAAGTCAGGATATGGCATAGTCAGGCAATGGGTAAATGTTATAAAGAGGAAATACAGCTGAATACTAAATGTCTGGGGAAGATTTCTAAAATTTGAATTTACTCAAAAGTAAAATAAGTAGCTTAGGACCTTAGGAGAAGGTCATTAAGTAAATACTGGATGCTCCCCCTTTTTTTTTCTTCTTAGTAATTTTTATTTTTGCAAATACACATAAAGATAGTTTTCAACAGTCATTTCTGTAAGATTTTGTGCTCCAAATTTTTTCTCTCTTACTTCCACCCTCCAAGACAGCAAGCAATCTGATATAGGTTAAACACATGCAATTCTAAACATATTTCCATATTTGTCATGTTGTGAGAGAAAAATAAGACCAAAAGGAGGGGAAAATCATGAGAAATAAAAAGCAAACAAACAAAAAGATGAGAATGCTATGCTTTGATCTATATTTGGTCTCCATAGTTCTCTCTGAATGCAGATGGCATTTTCCATCCCAAATCTATTGGAATTGTCCTGGATTATTGCTGAAAAGAGGTAAGCCTATCATAGTTGATCATCACATAATCTTGCTATTACTGTGTACAATGTTCATCTAGTTTTGTTCCTTTCACTCAACATCAGTTCATGTAAGTCTTTCTAGGCTTTTCTGAAACCAGCTACTCATTTTTTTTATGGAACAATAATATTCCATTATATTCATATACTAATCTCCCTTACCTCCATAAAGAAATGTATCTCATTGGAAGGACAGGGATAGTGATGTACTAATCCTTAGGACATTCAATAAGTCAAATGGGTCTCAACATGACACAAAAAGATCTTTTTTTTAATTAAATTCATTTAGGTTAACAAACCTCAGATTATAGGCTATTAATAGCTTCAGATTACTAGAAAGAATTGTAAATAGCAATGATGCTTGTTTCATTTCCTGAATATCAAATATCAGAAATAGATTCCTTGGATTGTAGGAAAAGGAAAGGACTCTTGAGAACTTTATTTCTATTATGGGGATAATTAAAGTTTGGGGGTATAATTTGATATTACTTTGATAATAAGAAAAAGAAAACCAGAGGGGTAAAGGCTATCATACTGGGGGAAAGAGGGAAAAGGTGGTAAAATAAGGTTAAAAAAAGGGAGGTGAAAATAAGGTAAAATCTCATTAAGAGGCAAAGAAAACCTAATATAATTGAGGGAAAGAAGGGAGGGAGATGAGCATTGTGTAAATCTTACTCTCATCAGATTGGGCTCTAAAAGTGTATATCAGACACATTTGGTTTCACAGAGAAACTTGTCCTTTCTTATAGGGAAATGGGAGGGAAAGGAGAAAAAGAAAGGAATAGACTAGTAGAAAGGAAATTAGAAGAATCAGGGGAAAGGAGTAAAAAAGGGGGAGGGGCTCTAAAGGGGGGAGGATTGTTTGCAGGAGGGGGTCATCAAAAGCAAAATACTGAGGAGGGGGGAAGATAGAAAGGGGAAGAGAAAAGGAAAAACATAACTTGGGTAAATGAGATGGCAGGAAATACAGAATTAGTTGCTCTAACTGTGAATGTGAATGGGATGAACTCTCCCATAAAGTGAAAATGGAGAGCAGACTGGATTAAAAACCAGAATCCAACAATATGTTGCCTACAAGAAACACATCTAAAACATAGAGATACATACAGGGTGAAGGTAAAAGGCTAGAGCAGAATCTATTATGCTTCAGGTGAACAAAAAAAAGCAGGGGTAGCAATCCTGATCTCAGACCAAGTAAAAGCAAAGATAGACTT
>JAJPUD010005678.1:134732-151445 GCA_023553655.1 Myrmecobius fasciatus | reverse complement strand
GGGGGGGGGAATTTGTAACAGAAAGCTTTGTAAGGGTTAATGTTGAAGAATTACCCACACATATGTTTTGCAAATAAAAAGCTTTAATAAAAGAAAAGAAAACCTATGTATGTCAATCAACCGTGAATATGTTCTATTTGTCAGATCATGGGAATCTTGTTGGAACAGGACTAAACGTTAGCACAGTCCTTCCTCGTGTGGTCTTTGGAGAAGACTTTCTGTAACTAATTACATTTCACTAGTCAGGTAATAAAAAGGAGCCTCTTTAAGTGGGTACAAATCTGTAGGCAGAATTGGGATACATTCAAAAAATATTAACCAAACCTCGGTCCTTCATTTGATGAGAAAAGACAGGCAGTACTGGAAAGGAAGAAGACCCTCTCAATCCTAAAAGCAAGCAAACAAAAAAGTGAAAATAGATATGTTTTGTTCTGCATTCAATCTCCATAGTTCTCTCTCTGGATGCAGATGGCATTTTCCATCACAAATCTATTGGAACTGTCTTGAATCAGTGTATTGCGGAGAAGAACTAAGTCTATTATAGATGATCATCACAAAATCTTGCTGTTATTGTGCACAATATTCTCCTGGCTGTGCTCAATTGTGAAGTTCTAGAGGACAATGACCACTGAGTTACAGGCAGACAGATATAAGGAAAAATTGTTCAGCAGTGAAATGGGCCACATCACTAAGTAGCAAATTTCTCATCATTGAATGAATGGGTTCAAACAAAGACTTCTTTTTTTTGTCTGCCTTTTTAAAAATTGTTTTATTTTTTCTGATTATATATGTATATTAATGGTCTTAATACACATTTCTTATAAATCATGTTGGGAGAGAAAAATCACAACAAAAGGGAAAAATCATGAAATAAAAGTGAACATAACATGTATTGATTTACATTCATTCTCCATAGTTCTCTTTCTGGATGCAGATCCAAAATTTATTGGTATTGCCTTGGATCACTGAAACGCTGAGAACTTTCATAGTTGATCATCGCACAATCTTTGCTGTTACTATATACAACATATTCCTGGTTCTGCTTGTTTCACTCAGCTCAGCATCAATTCGTGTAAATCTTTCCAGGCCTTTCTAAAATCAGCTCGTTCATCATTTTTTATAGAACAATAATATTCCATTACTTACATATACCATAACTTATTCAGCCATGCCCCAACTAATGGGCATCCACTCATTTTCCAATTCTTTGCCACCCCAAAAAAAAGCTCAAGCAAGGATTCCTAAGAGATGTTGTAGAAGCTATTACTATAAAGGTTCAAGGTTGGAATGAGGTGATTCAGGCCAGGTCCAATAGACTTGTGATGGAGAGAGCCAGCTGCACCCAGAGAGAGGATTGTGGGGACTGTGGATCACAACATAGTATTTTCACCTTTTTGTTGTTGTTGTTTGCTTGCTTGTTTTTTTTCCTCATTTTTTTCCTTTTTGATTTGATTTTTCTTGTGCAGCATGATAAATATGGAAATATGTTTAGAAGAATTGCACATGTTTAACCTATATTGGATTGCTTTCTGTCAGTGGAGAGGGTGGTGAGAAAGGGGGGAGAAAAATTTGGAATACAGGGTTTTGCAGGGGTGGGTTTTGAAAACTGTCTTTGCATATATTTTAAAAATTAAAAAAAAACTTTATTTTAAAAAAAGGTTCAAGATTGGACCAAATGACATCTAATTTTTTAGATTTTGTGAACTAGGCCCACAGGACATCTTCTACTGAGCCTGGCATTAAAATAGTGCTCTTTCTTCTTAACTTGAGAGCTGGACCAAGGTGATGATGATCCAAGTCAGAAAAGAAAGGGTACTTAAGTGTATTTGTAGCTTGAACCTGTGGAAAATTGTGAACATTTCCATTTATATGAATATCACCACATGCACAAGATATCAGATGAAAAAAGAAGAAACTGATGGAGAAGATATCTATGAATCTATTATGCTTGAGCTGAAGTTAAAAAAAAAAAAAGAGCAGGGTTAGCAATCCTGATCTCAGATCAAGCAAAAGCAAAAATAGATCTAATTAAAATAAATAAGAAAGGAAACTACATATTGCTAAAGGGTACCATATGCACCAAATGCTATAGCATCCAAATTCCTAGAGAAGTTAAGAGAGTTGCAAGAAAAAATAGACATCAAAAGTATACTAGTGGGAGATCTCAACCTCCCTCTATCAGAAATAGATAAATTGAACCCCAAAATAAACAAGAAAGAAGTTAAGGAGGTAAATAGAATTTTAGAAAAGTTAGATATGATAGACCTTTGGGAAAAATTGAATGGGAACAGAAAAAAATATACTTTTTGCTTGGTGACACATTTTTTACACAAAAATTGACCATTGTATTAGGGCATAAAAACTTCAAAATCAAATGCATAAAGGTATAAATAGTAAATGCATCCTTTCCAGATCATAATGCAATAAAAGCTATATGTAAAAAGGGACCAGGGGGAAATAAATCAAAAATTAATTGGAAACTAAATAATCTAAAAGAATGAGTGAGTGTAACAACAAATCATAGAAACAATTTCATCCAAGAGAATAATAATGGGACAACATACCAAAATTTATGGGATGCAACCAAAGCAGTTCTTAGGGGCAATTTTAAATCTCTACTTGCTTATATCAAAAAAATAAAGAGAAGACCAATGAATTGGACATGCAACTTAAAAAAAAATTTAAACCTTCAATTAAATATCAAATTTGAAATTCTGAAAATAAAAGAAGATATATATATATATATAACTAATGGGCATCCACTCATTTTCCAATTCTTTGCCACCCCAAAAAAAGCTCAAGCAAGGACTTCTAAGAGATGTTGTAGAAGCTATTGCTATAAAGGTTCAAGGTTACATATATATAGTCCTTTGCTTTCAGTCTTTCCAACATGTGTTTAAATGGATGTAAAAAATCAGTTAGATGTCTTGTATTTCATGCTGGGAATTTTACTTTTCCGAACATTTTCCATAAGCTCATTTTCTTAGTTTGCTTCATATATTCTGCTTGGGCCTTGGGAGTATCATATGAAACTTGGCAAATAATATGCATGTGGCAGCTGCTAAGAGATCTAGTGACTTTACCAAGGAGCACATCTGGCAGGGCCAGGACTTGACAGAGACAGCTGACTCCCTAGGAGGGGGCTGGGAATACTTGGGATTGATCCATCATCTCTTGTAGTGAAAGTGACTTTTATATTCATTTAGTCCTAGGTAAATGAGGCTAAATAAACAACTTCACTTTTAGTCAGACCCATTTCTAAAGCATTTGCCTTATATTAGCCTTGGGAGAGAGGGGCTCCAAAAATTCTTATTCTGCTACTTAATAATGCAACCCAAAATTTATTATATGTCTAATAAATGAAAAGCCTATATTAGGCACTGGAGGTGGGGCACAAATGTAAAAAATGGAAGTGTCTTTCCTCAAAGAGCTTATATTCTAGTGGAGAAGGGAGGGAGGTTTTCAACACGTACACAGATAAATAAAAAGTAATTTGGGGAGGGAAATACTCTCAGGATCAAGAAAATCTTCAGAAAAGATAGCATCTAAAGTGCCATCTTGAATGAAGATAAGGGATTTAAAAGGCAGAGGTGAGGAGAGTAAATTCTATGGCTTATGTGAATGCACAAAGAGGGTGGGGATAAAATGTTGACACTCAGAGATGGCTAATAATTCATAGAATTAGCAAAGGGGAGTAATATGAAATAAGGTTGTAAACCCAGAGGGAAGGATATGAATGTGGACCACAACATAACATTTTCATGCTCTCTATTGATGTTTGCTTGCATTATGTTTCCCTTCTCAGATTTTTTTCTTGTACATCCGACTTTTATACATAAAAATATGTATACACATACTCGATTTGTCAAATATTTTAACATAATTAACATGTAGTGGACTTCCTGCCATCTAGGGGAGGGGTGGGGATTGGGGGGGGGAATTTGTAAGAAGAAAGCTTTGTAAGGGTCAATGTTGAAAAATTACTCATACATATGTTTTGCAAATAAAAAGCTTTGATAAATAATAGTAATAATAAAGAAATAAGGCTGTAAAAATAAATGGTAGCAAACTTGTGGAGGTTTTTTTTTTTATTATGCACTGAAATGCCCCCTTTTCAAAAAAGAAAGAAAAGAAAAAGAAAAAAGAACATTTCTACAGAGAAAAATAGAATTGTATGTGAAACTGTAAATTTCCGTTTCAAGTTTTACTTTTTTAAAGTGTATATTAAATTCAGTTGCTACTTTCAAACTATACTGTACATGATTTCTTTTGTTCCATTTTGTACATTTTAAAAACTCTTTCAGTGATTTTTTTGGCATCCCTATTGCTAAAAATCTTTTATCTTCTCCCTTTCCATAAGTAAGAGAAAGAGAGGAAAAAACTTCTTGTGAACAGATAAGTATAGAGTCACAATGGCTTTGTCCAAAAATGTATGCATCGAACTGTGCCCCAAGTCCACCACCTCTATCAGGAAGTGGGAAGCATGCTTCATCATATGTCCTCTGGAGTAGAGGAGTTAAATTCTCAGCAACCAGTTGTTGGGACTTGTAAAATTTCCCCGGGGCAGCCCCACCTAGATTAAAATGTAACTGGGAAATGTTTGGGGCAGCTAGGTGGTGCAATGGATAGAGCACCAGCCCTGAAGTCAGGAGGATCTGAGTTCAAATGTGGTCTCAAACACTTATTCCCTAGCTGTGTGACCCTGGGCAAATCACTTAACCTCAATTGCCTCAGCAAAAAGGGAAAAAAAAAATTAACTGGGAAATGTTTGACAAAAAATAATAAAAATACAATATAAACGTAGGTAATGTTAATTTGTGGTTTTTCTAAGTCAATACGCTGCCCGCGGGGATCTGTTTCTATTTGAATTTGACACCACTGTTCTGGACCACGTGGTTGATCATTGTTGATTAGAATTCTTAAGTCTTTCAAAAAGTCTTTATGATGTTGCTATTCTATAAATTGTTTTCCAGGTTCTACTTACTTCAGTCTGCATCAGTTCATACTATTGAGGATTCTTTGAAATAGTTTCTTTCATCATTTCTTACGGTATAATAATGTTCCATTACTTTCTTTTTAAAATTCTAATGTATTTTTTCAACTAGCAAAAATCTATTTTCTTTCCCTCCCACTTCCCTCTCTCCTTAAAAAAAGAAAAAAAAAACTTGTATAACATCGATGCATAGTCAAGCAAAACAAATTACCTCACGGGCCATATCTTTAAAGAAAATCTATTTCATTCTGCACCCTGAGTTCATCACAACAGGAGATGGGGAGCATGCTTCATCATATGTCCTCCAGAGTCATGGCTGTCTCTTGCATTGATCAAAGTTTATAAGTCTTTCAAGATGGATTTTGTTGTCCCTATGTAAAATGTTTCCTGGTTCTGCAAACTTTACATCAGTTCCTGTTACTCAGGATGCTCTGGAATTGTCTATTTCATTATTTCTTGTGTCTCAGGAGCATTCCATTACATTCACATACCATAATTTTTTCAGTATTCTTTATTATTTCAGCTATTCTCCAGTCTAAGGTTATCCCCTTGGATTTTAGTTCTTTGATTTTTTTTTTCTTTTTTCTTTCCCCCTTTGGGATCGGGAAGTTTGTTTTGCTTGTGATAATCCCTTCTCACTATTATCCTTATCCCTACTTGTTGCTGTTTACTTTTATGTATTTCCACAACAAACTGTGTTCCATCTTTCTTTGTCCATTTTAGATCAGTGGGGTTCACCTGGTGCCTGTTCCCTCTACCCCTTCTTCCATATTACTATATTCTTCTTATCATGAACCCTGATCATGAGAAATAGGGTGGGGGGGGGAGAGGAGCAGCATCTATTATGTGTATTTAGTAAGCACCTATTTTGTGTAAATATTCCACCCCTTTCTTCCTTTTGTTGTAGCAATAGGGATTAAGTGCTTATACCAAGGTCACATAGCCAGAAAGGGTTAAGTGTCTGAGGTCAAATTTGAACTCAGGTCCTATGGACTTCCAAGCAGGTGCTCTATCCACTACACCAACTAGCTGCCTCTCCTTTCTTCCTTCTTTTTATGCTGCTAGACTCTTTTTACCTTCCCTTCTCTTTCCTCTCCCCAAAGGTTCAGACAGAACCAATTCCCTTCTCCCCTCCACCTGTATTTTTTATTTGACACTCTCATTACCCTTTGAAGATATTAAGGTTTTAAAAGGATATATCTTTCTTCTCCCTTATTAGAACATTAGCACTATATCATTATACAGCCCTTTCAATTGCTCAAAAAATCATTTTTTCTAAATTTCTCTAGGCTTTTGTACTTTCTTGTACTTTTGCATTTCAGAGTTCCTACCCAACTCCGGTTTTTTCATTAAGAATTCTTAAAAGTCCCCTATTCCTCCACAATAAATTTAAAATGTATATGTACTTCTATAGGAAGCCTTTCCCCATCCACTTTAAGTCTAATGCCTTCCCTCTGTTGATTATTTCCAATTTATCCTATCCAATTTATGTTTGTGCATAGTTTTTTGTATGCTGCCTTCCCCATTAGACTGTGAGCTTTTTGAGAATAGGGTCTGTCTCTTTTGCCTTTCTTTGTATTCCCAGCTCTAAGCACACGCCTGGCACATAGTTTGGATTTTAAGTGAGGCAAGGCTGTGCAAAGTCGCCAGCCTCACTGATACATAATATTTAATACATGCTTGTTGGTTAAATGAACATGAATGTTAGAGATCACACCATAAGAAAATTAGAAGGCTAGCAGTTGACATATCTTTCACAGCTATGGGCAGGAGACATATTACTAAAAATAAGAGAGAAGTCATCACAAAGGCTAAATTGAATGTAACCTCTGTCCCAAAACCCAATGGGTTGGGACTCTCTTGTTATCGGTGGCAGTGAATGTTCTGTCCTGTATGAAACTGAAAAACATCTGCACCCACAAAATTAATATATGTAAGATAAGAAAGTAGACAAGTGGGAAATCTTGGTACCAAATTCTCACGTAAGCATTTAGTATACAAGATCTAGAGGCAAATAGAATATACAGGACCAAAAGCTACTCCCCTGTAGATACGTAGTCAAATAATATGAACAGTCTCAAAAGAAGAATAGATAAGGAGGAAGGCAGCACAAAGAAACCTCCTGTCTCTGCTAGGGCCTCTTGTTACTGATGCCATAAAAAGAAACATTTTTGAAGTTAAAAAATCCTCCTGTGCAATTTTATCAGAAATTCAGACAAATAGAAAACTTTCTCTAACTTAAGAGAGAAGATATTATGGTCAAATATAACATTGTTCATTTTCTCATTATGTGGTCAGCAGTTTTCCCACATTAGAAATTCACTCCTCTCCTAGCCTCCTCAAATTGGAAGTACATTTTGCCTCTGTCACCCCTTCCCCAGATTGATTCTCTAAGAGCCTCCATTTTAAAAACTTGGGCTCCAATCCTGAAATAATAGAGAATATTATATTCCTGAAAGTGCTTTCTCCTCTTCTCTGCCCCTCTTTTATATGTAGTCTTCCCGGATTAGAATGTAAACTCCTTGAGGGCAGAAACTATCTTTCCTTTTGCATCCCCAGCTCTAAAGCACATTGTAAATGTTTACTAAATGTTTGTTGTTTGGTTTGTTTGTTTTTTCTGTTGATTGTTAACAACCATATGAAAGAATGTTGAATAAGAGAAATCCAAATCAAAAGGACCCTGAGATTATGGATCACCTGAGACTCCTCTGGCATCTCAGAATGCGAGGGGACCTCAGAGCCCTTCAATCTGGGCTGTCCTCCTGAGCACTGCCACTCTGCTCTAGTCATCTCCACTTTTTGGGGCTTCCAAGATCCTTACACTGGGGCTCTCTGATCTCCCTGGGTCTTTCTGACCTCCCTGGGGCTTTCACTGGGGAAATACACTGATCCTAGTACGCTATTCAAGTCTCTGGCTCTCTGAAAGCACTGTTTTAGGTGTTCCAGTGTTGATTTTGCTGGAAGCAACTTTCTCATTGCCCTTGGGCTTCTGACTGACTTTTCATTCAGTTCTAAGATGGAGAAAGTGATTTATTACAGTTTCTTCATGGATTTCTTGATCATTATTCTGTCTGGTGGTAATCTAAGGGATTTTCTGGGGTAGCTATGTGGAAGCTGGATGGCCTGCCTTCTATTCAGGCATAAAGTCCTGTGGAGGATTTTAAATGCCAGTCTGAAGAATTGGTATTTTATCCTAGAGACAAGGAGCCCCCTTGATATTTGAGCAGTAGAGTAATATGGCCAGAGCTGTGACTTAGCAAACTTTTTTTAGCAGCTATAGAAAGGATAGATTGGAGAGGTGAAGCAATGGAAGCAGGGAGGCCAATTGTGGAGCTATTACAATAGTCTTGGCAAGTAATGAGGAGCTGAATTAGCATGGGGACCATGTGAATGGAAGAAAGAGAATGGTTGCAAGAGATGTTGCAAGGCAAGAATTGGAAATTGAGAGGATGCTCATCAACCGGGGAATGGCTGAACAAGCTGTGGTATATGAAGGTAATGGAATACTATTGTTCTAAGAAATGATGAACAGGTGGATTTCAGAAAAGCCTGGAAAGACTTACATGAACTGATGCTGAGTGAAGTGAGCAGAACCAGAAGAACATTGTATACAGTTGGCAGCAAGTATGATGCTTAAATATGATTGTCTTCACTTTTCTCAGCAATACAGTGATCAACTCCAAAAGATTCATGATGGAAAATACCATCCACATCCAGAGAAAGATTTGACTATTTTCATTTTATTTTGTGCGTGTGGGTTTTTTTTTTTTTGGTGTTGTTTTTATTTATTTTTTTTTTTGCAAATTGTTTCTTCTTTCATAACATGACCTAAATGTAAACTAAGTTTTACATGATTGCACATATATAAGCTATATCAAACTGCTTACTGTCTTAAGGAGGGGGGAGATTAAGAAAAAATTTGGAACTTAAAATTTTATTAAAAGTAAATGTTAAAATTATCTTTACATGTAGCTGGAAAAAATGAAATACTATTTTAATTTTTTAAAAAAAAGATGTTTCAAAAGTAGAATGACAAGACTTGGTGACTAATTGGATGGGAGGGGTCTGAAAGAGTATAGAGTCAAAGATGATTCTGAGGTTATGAATAAAGGAGGGCAGTAATGCCCTGAAAAGAAATAGGAAAGTTTGGAAGAGGGATAGATTTGGCGGCAGAAAATAACCAGTTTTGTTTGGAACTTGTTACATTTGAAATGTTAACAGGAAAATCAAGGTGGAGAAATGCAACAGGCAGTGATATAAGATTGCTGTTCAAGAGTAACACTGGGACTGGATATATAGATTTAGAAATCATAAACACAGAAACAATTACTGAGTCCACAGGAGCTGATGAAGTCACCAAGGGAGAGAGACAAGAAAAGGACCCAAGACCGAACTTTGTGGGATACCTACACCAAAGCGGAGAGAGTTGATGATGATCCCCCAGAAAAGACTAAGAAGGAGCTGTCTGTCATGTAGGTAGGAGGAGAATCAGTGGTGTCCTAAAAGCCAAGAGAAGGGAAAGAATGCAGGACACAATTAGCAATGTCAAAAGCCATAGAGAACATGGCTCTCTTCAACAATGAAATACTTCAAACCAGTTCCAATTATTCAGTGAAGAAAGCCATATACACCCAGAGAGAGGGTTGTGAAATGTGGACCACAACATAACATTTTCATGCTCTCTATTGATGTTTGCTTGCATTGTGTTTCCTTTCTCTGATTTTTTTTTCTTGTAGATATGATTTTTCTTGCTCAACAAGATAAGTGTGGAAATATGTATACATATATTCGATTTGTCAAGTATTTTAACATAATTAACATATAGTGGATTTCCTGCCATCTAGGGAAGGGGTTGGGAATGGTGGGGGGGGGGATTTGTAACAGAAAGCTTTGCAAGGGTCAATGTTGAAAAATTATCCATATGTATGTTTTGCAAATAAAAAGCTTTAATAAAATGGAAAAAAAATTAAAAGCCATAGAGATATCAAAAATATTGAGAACCAAAAGAAAAGAAAAGGTCATCAGATTTAGTCATTAAGAGACTGTTGGGTGTAGTACATAGAACACCAGCCCTGAAGTCAGGAGGACCTGAGTTCAAATTTGACCTCAGACACTTAGCACATCCTGGCTGTGTGGCCCTGGGCAAGTCACTTAACCCCAATTGCCTCAGAGACAAAGACAGAGACAGAGAGACAGAGACAGAGACTGTTGACTGTTGATAACCTCGGAGAGAAAATTTTCATAGATGTTGGTTGGGAAGAGGGGTAGGAGAAGTCAGATTTCAAGAGGTTTATCAGAGGGTTTAGAAGGAAAAAGGAAAAAAGGAGGAGAGAGAGAAGATGATAGCTTAAGGGAATAGTGAAGATGAGAAAGTAAGAGCACCTTAAGCACACTGCTAAATAAATGTGGTGAAGGAGTAAGTAGATAAAGAGATTGAAGATGAGACCAGGAGAGATGGAATAAATTGTATAAACTCCTGAAGAATATAGGAGGGGAGGAAATGAATTTGAAGTTTGCTTTGGAAAGGAGAAGGACCAATCCTTGCTCATTCCCTGAAGAGTTGTAGAGAGATTTTGAGATGTGGAGTGGAAGAGATAAAAATACTTCCCAACAACTAGAGCCCTTCCAAATCTGTACTGGTCTGCCTTGGAAAGTTAGTAGGTTCCCCCTTCTTGGAGGCCTTCAAGCAGAGGTGGGAGGATTACTTGGTAGGGATGTTACAAAGGGGATTCCTAGTCAAGTATAGTTTCAATTAAATGGACCTGAGGGACCTTCCGACTCTGGAATTCTATGAGTCTGTAGTCCATGACAGATGGCCTCAATTTTGCTGAAAGGACAGACTGGGGTGGTTCAAGGCCCTTGAGAAGAGAGAAGGTTTGGAACAGCTGCTGTGGTGAGTGTTAAAGGGAGTCAAAGAGAATAAAATGACTGTTTTGTGTCCATAAGGACCCGGTCCAGATTAGATAATATGCATTTGTAGTGAATTCATTTGGCACAATTTCATGACTTCTTCCAGAAATACTCAGCAGCTTGGGAGTATAAGGGAGTGGGAGGAGAGGGGAAAACAGGTGGTGGGTTATGGCAGAGTGTGAATAACAAAAGAACCAAAGGGAAAGGCATTCAAGCAGGAAGAACATTGAATAGTTGAAATGGTCAACCACAGGGTCAAGATTAAGGGAGGAAACTGAGACCAGAGAAGAGGTGATGGAGAACATGGAGAATGAGGATAGGTAAAATAACTGGAAGTTGCAGGGAGTACAAAGAAAGTATGAAGAATAGGATAGAGAAAGTGAGGGAGATGAAGAGATTTGAAAGGACAGGATCATGGTCAATAAGGGCAGACAAATGACACATTTTGGAGGAGGTTCAGTTATGGGTTACATGGATCTCTTGTGCCCTAGAAGATATATGAGCACCTCTCTGGAAGGCTGAGGTGGAAGGAAGATATCACCTAGTGGAAGCCAAAAAAAAAAAAAAAAAAAAGGGATGCTGAGGTATTCAGGAGGATATCAACATGTAATATTGAAGCTCCCAAATCTGAGAGCTGGGGTTATGGCGGAGAGGAAGATTCTGACAGACAGCGTAATTTCTTTGAGAAAGGATGAAGAGTGCCCTGAAAACCTGAAGATCGGAACTGGGAAATATGGATCTGGATATAGTAACCCTTGAAGGGTTTGGAAGTGCCAGTAAATGGGCTCGCTCTTCCTGCTGGTCCAGCATGTTAGCGATCACAAAAGAAGGAGCAACCAGCATGGCACAGGGTGACCAGAATTCAGTGTCATCCTCAAACAGCCAAGCTTTTGTGAAATGCAAAGAGTATGAAAGCGATCTATGATGAAGGGCAGCCTGTTCATATTAGAATAGAGTTCCCAAAGGTCACAATGGAAAGGGAGGTCAGAGGACTTCCCTAGAAATGACCTGATTGGGAATAGGAAGAAGTAGCTGGGGAAGGGAGTTTACCCTGTGATTGACAGTGACCCTGAATCACAGGATTAGTGGAGCAAGAGATGAGTGTTTGCTAACTATTAAACAGGAAAACTATAAGTTGATTGGAGTCCCCATTCACTTGGGGCAGGCACATCTGAATTCACACTGTTTGCTCTCCAAACACAGGGGAGATGGGGCTGGAGCTAGTAGGGAATTCAGGCTGATCACCTGACTGAACACATGATCATCAGGGCTCTAGAGTTCTGAATAGCTCCCTGCAATTTCCATAGTTTCATTCCAAAATGGCGATAAATGAGTCATAATCAGAATATCCAAATACAAGGTGCACCTGCCTGACTCCTGGTCAGGCCTAGTGTCTGTGGCCTTGATTCCATAAAGTGAAAAAGTTGGACTAGTGCCTTGGACATTTTTCTGGTTCCAGATTTCATCCTTGTGGGGAACAACCCATGTGGCAATTCCTTCCACTGGGAATATAATATATAAATATATATAAATATCTATAATTTAGAGTCTTAAGAAATATACCTGAGAGTCCAGAGAGATTGACTTGTCCACAGTCACATAGCTAGTATGTGCAGATGTAGGAGACTAGAATAGAGATCTTTCTAACTCCAAGGCCAATCTCCTTGTCACGATATCTTTTTTTGCCATAGTTGATGTTTGTTGTTCAATCATTTTTTTCAGTCATATCCAAATCTTCGTGACCCTGCTTGGGATTTTCTTGGCAAAGATACTGGCATGATTCACCCATTTCCTTCTCTAGCTCATTTTACAGATGAGTAAACTGAAGCAGATAGTGACTTGCCCAGAGTCACACAGCTAGAAAGTGTTTGAGGTCTGATTTGAACTGAGAAAGAGGATCTTCCTTTTTTTTTCCCCCCAAGTCAAGGGGCAAAGTTTTTTTGTAATTGTAATGCCAAGTGAAGCAGGCCATGCTCCAAAAAGAATTTTAGCAAAGAACCAGGAGAAAGAAGACAAATTTATAGGAAAAAACAGAGAGATCCAGTTCTTCATGTCCGAGAATTTTTTATGGCCCAGAGGTAGAACTGAGGAGTGGTCCATTCACTATTGTCTCAGGAACTTGGTTATCACTAACCAGCAGATTATCTGTTTGTCTATCAGCAATGTTTATAGAACTATCCTAAAGCCAGAAGACTTTAGAATCATTGACAGGCAGATTATTAGAACAATAGCACTCTAAGGTCAGGGAATCTCAGGATCACAGCTATATTTCCCTTAGAAGCAGTACTCTCTTCATTCCCCTCTCAGCAGTTTGAATCCTGAATTCATTTGGGACAAAGGGACGAAGGTCTCATTTTCTGGAACTGCTTCAGGCTGAAAAACGCATAGAGCTGGCCCTGCCCGGGGGGATCCAAACTCAGGAGGGGAGACAAGTGACTTGAAGGGGGCGGCAACAGCATAGAGGAATTTTCCTGACTCCAGGTCTGATGCTCTATCCACCCCAGGGCCACCTAACTGCCCTAGTAGATGTTTAATAAATGTTGATTATATGATTGATTAAATGACCTCTAAGGTCCCTTCTAGTGTTAAATGCTATAAGCCTATTTTGTCTATAAGGGAGGAGTAAGACTAGGTACTGGACCCTAGACCTGTGGTTTCATTAGTTTAGGGGACAAGAGGAAGAGCAATAAGTACTTATATAGTACCTTCACTGGGCTGGATAGATATTATATCTCATTTTATTTTCACAAAATCCTAGGAGGTAGGTTTTGTTATCATCCCCATTTTACAGTTGAGGAAACTGAGGCAAACAGCAATTAGGTGGCTTGCCCAGGGTCACATAATTAGTAAGTATTTGAGACTGTATTTGAATTCAAGTCTTTCTAGTCTGGGCCCAGCACTCTAGCCACTGAGCCATCTAGCTATGTAGGAAATTCCCTCAACTAGAGCAGATCAGTACCTACTCTGCAATTTATAGCCTTAGAGAACTGTCAGAAGAGTACTGAGAAGTTATGACTTGTCCAAAGTCATGTAGCTAGGGTGTGTGTGTGTGTGTGTGTGTGTGTGTGTGTGTGTGTGTTTGAGAAAGTGCAGTTTCCTGATCAACTAGATGAATCTATAAGGTGGTGAGCCTTTGTTATAGACTTTGAAAAGAGATTTCATATATATAATATCATAAATGTATAACATAATTTAAATATATTATATGTTATTATTGTATAATTGGAAAATGTATAAACAAATTTGGGGATATTCAGATCATGGAAGTATCCAATAATTTAAAATTAGACCTATATGAGGTAATGCAGAACGAAAGCAACAGTCAGAGATGGTTATATGTATATTGATATTTTTTGTTGCTCAAGAAAGAAAAAAGGACTGGCTTAAAGGGGGGAGGGGAGAGGACCAAAAGCATTTTCTTTGCTTCTCTGTTAATTCACGTGAATCTACAATATTACAAGGTAAGAATTTTGTGTAAAATTTGTGTCCCTTGCTTTGTGTGTTTATTTCATTATTTTCATTGACAGTATATTTAATGTTTTTAAACTTAAAAAAAATGAAGAGACTTGAAACCTCATCTCAATCCAGGTTTCTATCCACTATACTGTGTCATGCTGCCTTCTTCTCTCCAAGAAATGGAGTGGCTTCCCTGAAGCATCCAGTCAATAAACATAGTAACTGAGATAATCTGTATAGTGCTCAGCATAGTAGCTGACACATAATAGGTGCTTATTCCCTAAGTGGCAGGCCAGGATTCAAACTTAGTCAGAAGCATCATCCTCTACCTGATATTACCTTACTAACAATCTAATTGACTCTTCCATAATAATCGTATTCCGACTTCAACACCAACTAGAAGCCCTCCACTTATGAGTTGGACCATAGTTCCCACCTTCTGGTCCTAACACCAGACTCTGGGCAATTTTTAAAGGTTGTATTTTGAATGCCAGAAACATGAATCAATGAAATGATTTTTCATTTCAATGTATATGGGATGGGGGGGGGAAGGAAGGACGTCTATATTTCAAAGGTACAAACTAAAGACAGAGATTCAGCTCAAAGTCTATGATATATAGGTGACATTGACAAGAGTCCCACAGAACCAGTCCCATGGATAGGTTTCCACTGGAGAGAGTACTCATTTCTCTAAAATCATAGCTGAAAATGTATGTGAAGTTACTCAAAGGCCCAACATTGATGTTTTTTTCTTTTAATGCCTGCTAGGTGATTTCTGACAAAATACAGAATGTCAAAACATACTACAAATTTTTTTTGAACAAATAAAGTTTATGTAGGGCTTTGAAAGAGCTAGAAAGCTCAGAAAGCACACAGCCTGCTTAGGACAGAGCACTGATTGTTGGTACTACATTTAAAATAAACCACACTCATTTGGTCATGGAATGCTTTTGGCTTTAAAACATGATGGGGCCAGGGAGGGTGTGGAAATGAGGTCTGGGAGTATGGAATATGCCTGGGATAAAAGTAGAGAGTTGGGAACATTCATGTAGATGATATATAAATAGAGAAAGCTAAGCCTATTTGTATACTGAAAAAATTGCCAAGCATAATAAATCGGTTTTTAAAATATATTAAATGTACTATCAACAATTAAATACATATCAATCAAATAAACACAAAAAACCAAGAAATAAATGTCTTAGACAAAACTCTTTGCCTTTTAATATGGCAAAAACCAAATGATTAAGCAAAGAAGTAAAGAAAATACTTTTGGCTTGGGTCTCCTGGTCCAACCTTTCTTTTCTTTCTTGAACAAGAATTTGTTCAAGAATTTTCAAATTGTTATCATTATTCTATACCATAGTATGCATTTGGTATGTGTATCATTTCAAAGAATTTTAAAGCTTACCACCTTGTAAACTCATCCAATTGGTCAGGAAGCTCCCCCATTGCTCCCTTTAACACACGTCATACTCCTGATATTTTCAGATCTTAGAGTCATAAAATTGAGCCAGAAAGAGTCCAACTCCTTCCTTTTATATATGAGGGAAGCAAGAACCAGAGGGGTTAAGTGATCTGCTTCAAATCACACAGGTAGTAAACTCAAATTTGAATCCAGGTGTTCTGTGCATAAACTTTCCATGATACCCTGCTATCTCTTGAAACTGGACCAACTGTGAAAAAATTACCAAGTTTTTTTTGTTGATATGCAAGCAAACAAAAAATAGGAGGAGAAGGGAGGGAGAGAGCAACAAAAATTGGGTGACCCCAGGTAAATGTACACGTCTCTGCTGAAAATACTCAAGAAACAGAACCATCCAAAAAAAAGATACTAATGGGTTTCAAAAGGAAAGTCTCCCATCCAAACTCACCCAAATTAACTGGCTTAAATGGCTTATTTAAGAGAACTCAGCTTTACAGACATCCAGTTCCCAAAAACAAACGCCACCCAGACTGCAGGGAGTAGCAAAACGTGCCGATTTTATTTGCTACCAATTTATTATGACTTCTGAGGCCTCTTCTAGCTTTAAGGTTATGAATCTACAAATGTATATGGAATGATTTTTTTAATTGTGGAAAAACTAGTAAATCTTTATTAGTTCTTTAAAAAGGGCCTGAAACAAGATCAGGGCCAAGAATTTTGGTCAATTGGGGTCTGTGAGAAATATCATAACCATTTTATGCAGCGTCCACATAAATGTTGATTGTTGATCCAAGACTGGCTAAGACACATATTAACAATTTTCAGAACTATCCAATCTATGTTGGCGGGGGAAGTAGAAAAAGGGAGTGAACTGTAGTTCTGAAGAAGAAGAAGAAGAAGAAGAAGAAGAAGAAGAAGAAGAAGAAGA